>VZQC01012370.1:851369-993092 GCA_009823505.1 Rhizomys pruinosus
AAAAAAAAAAAAAAAAAAAAAAAAAAAAAGAAAAGATCTTATTTATAGGAAATACCATGATCCCAGGAAAGATCTAAATGTCCTTCATATCTCCTTTTTGAAAGCATCATGGCTTATAGGGGCCTGGAAAGATGTGTTTGATGAGTTTTCAATGTAAAGCATGGGATGCAGGAGTTTTTGTTTTGCTGCAAAATAGTCTCAAGTGCAGGACCAACCAAGGTCAAGCCCAACTCTCCCAGGAAACAGACCTGAGAGTGTTTTATGTTCTAAACTCCCGAGATATATACTCTGGAGAATCCACAAGCAACCACGCTCTCTGACTAACCCGATGGGCTGTTAAATGAGGATTTCTCTCCACTCAAAAAGAAAAAAGACTGTGGAGCTGGACCTCAGAGATCATCCAGCTTGGTGGATTCTCTGTCTCTGTCTGTCTGTCTGTCTGAATCTATCTATCTATCTATCTATCTATCTATCTATCTATCTATCTATCTATCATCTATATCTATCTATCTATCTATCTATCTATCTATCTATCTATCTATCTATCTATCATCTATCATCTCTCCGCGCGCACGCGTGTGTGTGTGTGTGTGTGTGTGTGTGTGTGTGTGTACTTAAACAACAAATGCTTTCCCTATCACTAGTATCTCACATGGGATCCTAAAACAGATCCCAGTGGGGTTATCTCACTGATATGGGGTAGAGGCTGAGGGATGAGAATCATGACATTTGGCCCCCTTCCTGTCCGTTTATTATCTGCACATACCCCTCCACTCAGCGACTCTCCAGACCCATCTTTGGAACCCTAGTGTGAAAAATACTGATCACAGTTAGCTTTTATATTTCTCAAGGGAAGTCACTGAGGCTAGAAAATATGGCTTAGCCTGGCATTTACATGGATACATAGGAACTGGATGACAGATGTAGTAAATACGTCAATCTTTTTAACTGGGAGATAGAAGAGTTACACTTACAGAGCAGGGTGGTGCTGTGGATGTTGATATTTGCGTTCAAGGCAAAAGGCAAAGACTTCTACCCTCCTCCTAATGACCCCGTTCCACAAGCCCCTTGCTTCCTTCTGGGATCTCTGATGTTTACACAGCATAGGTGGGCTGGGGATGAATCCACAGGAAGGGACTGTTCTTCTGTGCTAATGCAGGAAGGAACATGGCATTGATCTTGGTGCAATTATAAGCTCAATGTGTTTCCCTTGAATTTTTAGAAAAACCAAAGGTACTTTGCAAGTGCAATAGAGCTTCCAATTAGGCATTTAAGTTCCCCATTTCTATTTCCCTAATGACTTGACTTGCTCTCTTGCTTTATGAAATGAAAATAGCTTTATTTGGGAATGAGAATGCTGCTGATTGCATGTTTAATATGCTTTTGCAACAAGTTCCAGTCTGTTTCTAGAACAGGGAATGGATCGAATAATACATTTCTATGCTTCTTTCTCCTACATATTTATGGCTATTTCTTCAGCTTCAGACCTGTATTGACTGAGGGCAGTGCAATAGAAATGTCCAGAAGGCTGAGATGTTAAGCCTCCAGAAAGAAAGTTCTTTTTCCTCGAAAGGAAGGGAGAGCATTGCCTCTGGGCCTTGATTGTGGAGAAGGTGTAGGAGTAACAGACTTGTGCTGAATGGTACTGGGGCAAATCCTGTCAAAGATTTGACCAGAGGAAAAGGCACTAGGACACTTGTGCTTTAAGAAATCAGAACCTGTCTGGACACAAATGAAGGACTAGTGCCAGAGGTCAAGTGAGAGACTGACCTGAAAACAAAAGAGGTGTTTGTTCTCACCTTTTTTTTAAAAATTTTTTTTTATTAATTTTTATTTATTTCTGTATGTGTATGCTGCATGCAAGTCTGTGCACCCGTGTCGTGCAATGCCGCGGAGGTCAGAAGAGGGTCTCGGATTCCCCTGGAACTGGAGTTCTCCTGGAATTGGAGCTTCAGACGGTTCTCGGCCGCCATGTGGGTGCTGGGGATCGAACCCGGGTCCTCTGTAAGAGCGGTCGGTGCTCTTAACCGCTAGGCCATCTCTCCAGCCCCTGTTCTCACCTTTATCTATAGCTTTGAATATTGCACAGAGCTGACTCCAATTTCTGGAAAGCCAGAGATCATCCTTCTTCAGCTGTCTGGACTCCTGAAGACACTGAATAAAGTGCAGCTCTTAGGCCTTTTCTCGTGCCTGACTTCACTTTTTTTTTTTTTTTAATTTATTTATTTCTGTATGTGTATGAATGTACTGTCTGCATGCAGGTCTGTGCACCCGTGTCGTGCAATGCCATGGAGGTCAGAAGAGGGTCTCGGATTCCCCTGGAACTGGAGTTCTCCTGGAATTGGAGTTACAGATGGCTCTTAGCTGCCATGTGAGTGCTGGGGATCGAACCCGGGTCCTCTGCAAGAGCGTCAGTGCTCTTAACCGCTAGGCTATCTCTCCAGCCCCCTGACTTCACTTTTTAAAGTGCTTCAGTGGTCTGTACTCTTCTCCACCCTCAAATCTTCCTTATCAGTCAAGCTATACAGAGCCCAGAATCCTTCCAAAGACATCCCAGTAGGAGTTTGTATGCTGATTTTCCCATTTAGCCTGTTCTATATGCTCTCATGGAAGTCCCCTGTGTAATGCATGAAGACGGGCACTTTTCTTTATTGGCTACAAGCCTTGTCACTTGACTGTCAGAGAGTAGAGGCACAAATGGGAAGCATTAGAAGCAGCACAACCTCTTTCACCATCTTGGCCAGCTTCTGTGGGGGGCGATGCCCTGGGGTTTCCCACAGCTTCTGTAGGGGGTGATGCCTTGGGGTTTCCCTCAGCTTCTGTGGGGGGTGATGCCCTGGGGTTCCCCACAGCTTCTGTGGGGGTGATGCCCTGGGGTTTCCCACAGCTCCTGTTTGGTGGCTCATATGCTTGTCAAATGCAGAGCCCTCTGCAGCAAAGACCACAGCCATGTCCCTGGCATCAGAGTGCTTTGCAGGCCTCGGCTCTGGTCTATAATGCTAGCTAGCTTGGCTAGCTTTCTTGCCTTAAGTGCCCTTTAATAGACCTGAGATTACAGAGGAACTCGGCTGTTGCTGCAAGGCAGCTGTGGCTAAAAAGTAGGAAAAGGAAAGAAGGTCTCCCATGGTTTAACTGCTTCTTATTCCTGCGAACACTCCCGGTCTTCCTTAAAGCATATCACCTGCTCAGCAGCACTGGCTGGCCGCTGATGGGAAGGCTTGCTTTACCAGTCTGAAGGAGACCCTGAGGTCATTGTGTCCATTCCCCTGCCTTCAGGCAGGATTAGAGATAAGCTGCCCCTGCCAGAGGATAATCTCTTCGACTTGTAAAAGCTTCCAGAGCAGTCCTGAATCTCTCTGGAGACCATTCACTGCAACTTTTAACAACTTTCACCATCAGAAAATTCTCCCCCCATAGCTATCCTAAATCCCTTATGCTGGGGATTAAGCTCCTTTTCTTATTCTATCCTCAGTAGCCAGTGCCAAGACTTAGCCTGCACTGCCTAAGAACTCTTCTGATACCTGAAGTTTGTATGAAATCCTGCCTCCTCTCTTTCCCCATGAATAATCCCAGCTTCCTTTCCTCCCGGGGCCTGCTGCCCGCCTGCTTATCACCCTAGAGGCTGCCTTTTGATTCCCTCTGAGGGCTAATCTCCAAGCTGGGGTAAGGAATCTTGTAAATTTCTAGTACATCTAAGGTGTACAGAGAGTCTTTCTGGAAGTCATGCTGTGAACGTAACTTTTCTGTTCATCAACTTGGGTGGGAGTTTTGCTGGTGATGGGAGCTCAGCTGTGGGGAGCGATCACTTTTTCACCCTACCAGCTACTAGGTGTTCTTCACTGCCTTCCCCATGCAGGGCAGGTGACTCTCTGGGCAGGGTTTGACAAAGCTGGGAACTGGAGTCATAGGGTGGCAACTTGGTTGGATGAGTTAGGTCGTTCAAATAGGTCTTCATTTGAGGCAGAATTGCCACATCAGTCTTGCTGATTTCCTTCCTCTTCTATGTGCCCTCTGTGATCTTTGGGCTTTTATGTCCCTGTTTTTGTGGCATCAGTGTCCTTATCTGTGCTCTTTTGCTTTCACAGCACTGGTGAGCCCCTTTATCCTGGTCCTTTCTTCCCTGCCATACTCTGCCCCATGACTACTCCAGGGCCTGTTAATCCCCATTTCTTGCTTGCAGAGGATCTCAGGTCCAAGCCACTGAACAGGCTCTGGGGGGCATTCCCAGCCAAAATATGCTCACTCATCATTAAATATGGACAAACATGGATGAATAGCAGCTTCTTTGAGGAGAGAGAGAGAGAGAGAGAGAGAGAGAGAGAGAGAGAGAAACTTAGAGACTTAGCACATAGCCATTTTGACCTTCTGGTTCATAACAGGAATCATATCAAAAGTCAGTCACCAAAAAGCATCAACTAGGTGGGGATTTGGTGCAGAGGACCTGGCTGGAGCATTGGAGGGTGCTTCTTGGAGAAAGGTGGGTTAGATGTGACCTCTTTTTTGGGTACAAGCAGGTCTCCTGAGCAGAGATTAGAGGCACCTGATTGGCTCATAGCCCTTGCTTTGCTCTGCCTACACCCTGCTCATTCCGATTCTCTCCATCTCTACTTTCCAAAAGAGATTTCTCTCTTCCTTTTCATTCCATGGACAAACAACAAAATATCTAATGAGTGGCTATGTGCTGACTCTTAGTAAAGTTCTGCAAATAGTGAAGGGGTATAGATGGGATTTTCATCCCTGAGGTCCCTTGGTCAGAATGGCAGGAAGCTCCTGGGCTGGGTATGCTCCTGGGTCCAAGTCATTGCTCAGAGCCGTCTCCATGGCTTCCCCAATTGGGCTGTGTAAGTGTTTAATTTCCCCAAGTCCTCTGTGCGGATGGAAGCACTATTCTTTTTTTTTTTTCTTCTATTACTTCTTTATTTTTTCCCATTTTTTAACAATAAGTAATAATTTATGAGTACAAGCATCCTTCATGTAAAACCAATTTGCAAGCAGTTGTGCCCAAACCCACACAGCTCAAGTGTCCCAATATCCAGCTGGGGGGCTTGTATGTTCAATCAAGTTGATCAAATAAGTGTCCAGTCTATATTGCTGTAGTTTCGCCATTCACCCTAATCACAGCCTTTACATTCTACCACATCCCGTCTTTCTTAGATTGTTCCCTAGGCTGAGAAAAGGGGCACAGGTGGACAAGAAGCAAAACAGTCTACTTTTACTTTCTCTGGAGCTGTCGTTTTGGACTCTGGTCAATTCTGGCTGTTTCCTTTCATGGGCTGACAGTTTGTACAGGAATAACCTTTCAATCCTACTAATGAAGCACAAGCAATTAGATATATAGGTATTAAAACAGTACTAATTATTATGGTAGGTTACTTTGGTATAGACACAGATGTTTGGATGGTATGTTAATCCATGAATTATGTTTTTTCTGTAAAATATGACAGGGTCTTACTGTGGCTGATAACATCTCCTAACCTGTAGAGGATGTAAGCTTGTGGCATCAGTCATGGGTTATTCCTCCAAGGAGAGAGCTAATAGCCAATTAGATTTGGGATATACAGGCATATGGCTGCCACTGCTGCACAGTATTTCTAGGCAGGTGAGGTGTAGCTGGTGCTGATGGAGGACTCTTGCTTGACTCAAGGAGACCTATATTTGCTTTATTGGTTTAGTGGCCTTTGGTAACTCTCTCTGGTATTCTAGAGACCAACTGTACACTTGCAAGTGCGGTCTCAATACATCTTTCCCATGCTTACATCAGGCCTTTGACAGCAGGGACTTATTGCCTCTCTTCTTGCTGGTATCCCAGTTTACAGGCAAGAAGCCTTTACCTTTTGTGGGGGCTTGGATCCCCTGGCCAACATCTTCTTGGCAGAATAATCCATTGCTGATGTCAGAGCTTCCTGTATTAATATATTTTGCTTAAGTGCATAGCTTAAGGAGACTTTAGCATTATATTTGGTTCTGAATAGAGAATAATCCTTTTCACAGTTCCTATGTCTATTAGTCAATTAAAGAAGGCAGTTTTACCAGTTTTATAAGAGATTACCTCTATAACAGTTGGCTCCAATTTACAGTTAGAGAACAACCTCATCATCATCATATTCCTCCTTGTTCTATGAAGGGGAAGTAAGAAAGTCTCTCATATTAAAACTTTGTGGCACCAAGAAAGTAAGTTTCATTAGGACTCATTATAAATAGTTGTTACAAGTAGGATCCACAGAGGGGTTTGATGCCTGTAGCAGTCTGAGGCTTTTCTTCCTTTCAATGTTCAGAAAGGTTGGCCCGTCTGATTGCAGAGATAACAAGACAAGGAAAGCTTACTTCAGGATGTTAGGCAAGATTCTAAGATGGCCTCCAAGATTCCTGCCTCTGATGAACATGACCATTGTAATACCTGAGTGTGGCCACAAACAGGGCTTGTGCTAGGATAGTAACTACAGTGAGTCGATTATGCTATTTGGCAACATTGATTTCAAGGCTGAGTGACAAATCAGGTGGTCTCTTAAAGGGAGGAATGTTCTCTTTAAAGGTGAGAGACTTTCAATCTGTGAGAGGGATTACAAGCGAAGTCTGTGCTTTTTAAAGTTGGAGGGTACATGTAACAAGGAATTTGGGCAACATTTTGGAGCTCATGGAAACCTTAATCCCGTGACTCTTAGGAACTGAAATCTGCCTGCTAGGTGTGGGTATGGCTTTCCATACCAATGTTGCCTATTGAAATTTAATCCCCATTTCATGGTATTAAAAGAAGAGAAGCAGAACAACTATGGTGTTTAGAAGTGGGACTGTTGGGAAGAAATTAGGTCATAAGGGGCAAGATGAGATTAATGTCCTTATAAGAGGAGTGAGGGAGGCTTGTTTTCTTCCTTTACCCTCTACTATGAGAGCACACAGAGGTGAATGCCATCTGCAGCTCTGGAGGATGAAGCTCATCAGACACGAATCTACTGGCACCTTGATTTTGAACTCTTGCCATTAAAATCATGGCAAATATTTTCTGCTGATTGAACTGCCTAGTTTGTGGAAACTTGTATTGGCAATGCCAGTTAAGAGATGGGGGTCGTTATCCTAAATGAGGAAAAACTAGAAGCATTCCCCTTAAAGTCAGGAACCCAGCAAGCCTGCCCCCCAGCCCCACCCCTTTTCAATATAGTGCTCATGAAATGCTCATGAGAGCAATAAGACAAGAAAAGGAAATTAGAGGAGTACTAGGTGGAAAAGAAGAAGTCAAACTATCCCTTTCTGCAGATGACATGATAGTTTACCTAAGGGACACCAAAACTCCACAAGAAAACTCCTAGAAACCATCTACAGGTTCAGTAAAGTAGTCAGATACAAAATTAACTTAGAAAAATCTGTAGCCTTTCCTTATGCCAATAACAAGTAATTGGAGAAAGAATACAAGGAGACTTTCCCATGCACAATAGCCTCCAAAAATAAATTATCTAGGAACAAACCTGACCAAACTCATTAAAAAAATCTCTATAATGAAAATTTTAAATCCCTCAAGAAGGAGAGTGAGGAAGATACTAGAAGATGGAAGAACCTCCCATGCTCATGGATTGGAAGAATCAATATCGTAAAAATGACTATCCTGCACAAAGTAATATACAGATTCAATGCAATCCCAATTAAAATCCCCATGAGCTTCTTCACAGACCTAGAAAAAAATCTTAAAATTCATATGGAGAAACCATAAGACTAGAAGCCAGAGCAACCCTGAGCAAAAAGAGCAGTACAGGGGGGATCACCATACCAGACTTCAAACTATATCACAAGGCTGCAGTAATAAAAATAGATTAGCATTGGCACAAAAACAGACCCATAGATCAATGGAACAAAACTGAGGATCCAAACCTGAGCAAATCCAATTTCAGCCACCTCATATACAACAAAGGGGCCAAAAAGACTCAATGGAGGAAAGACAGCATCTTCAGCAAATGGTGTTGGCATAATAGGAAAACCACTTGTATAAGAATAAAACTAAACCCCTACCTCTCACCATGTACAAATAGATCAAAGACCTCAATGTGAAACCTGAAACTCTGAAAATGATAGAAGAAAACATTGGTAGTAACCTACGAGACGTAAGTGTAGAAAAAGACTTTCTAAATCAGACAGCAGCTGAGCAAACAATAAGGTCAACAATTGACAAATGAGACCTTATTAAACTCAAGAGCTTCTGCACAGCAAAAGAAACAAAGAAGTGAAGAGAAAACCCAGAGTGGGAGGAAACCTTCACCAGTGATACATCTGATAGAGCTACGTGAATGCACTGAGGTTGGGATTGGCCCCATGTTAGGGCGAAGGACATTCTGTGTTAGAAAGTGAGATGATAGAGACCTTGGTTAGGATAGAGGGAGGAAAGTGGATTTGAAGAACCCATGAGAGGCAAATCTCTGGGTGTGTCTGTCAGGGATTATCTGGACTAGGTTAACTGGGGTGGGAAGATCCACACTAAATGTGGGTATATCAGTCCATGGACAGACCCCCTGAGCTGAGTTACAGTTGGAAAGTTAGCTGACCATCAGTAGTCATCGCCTCTGCTTTTTGATTTAGGACACAACTCGACCTACCACTTCATGCTCTGCTACCATGATTTCCTTACCATGATGGGCTGATCCCTGGAACTGTGAGCCAACATAAACCCTTCCTTTGGGTGCCTTTGTCAGGGTATTTGTCGCGTACAGAGAATGAAGGTCAAGAGTCATGAATGTTTTCCAGGTCTTTAGGAATTTGGGAAACTGTTTGGGTGGAAATGTTAGTTTACCTGAGACATCAAGGGCAAAGAATGAAGGTGGGACACTGGCTTTAGGAAGACATTGCTGAAAGCTCTTGTTGATGAGGAAGATCATTATTTCTGTGACGTGCCACGAGCTGGGCTGGAGTTTCTGATGTGATGGTTATTGGCACATGGATATTGGAAGCCAGGAGAGTGAGTAAGCAGAGGAGTGGCTAGAACCTAACCCCAATGCTGGAGGATCAAATTTAAACATGAGAAACGAAGAAAATCTGGCAGAGGAATTAATTAAATATTCATAAAACAGAGCGATCACGGCAAAAGGAGGCTTTCCTTAGGAGACAAAAGGTGTGGCTTCTGGGACACAGGTGATGCTATTCTGGAGATACAGGCAGGACAGTTCAGGGGCTCTGGCCATTGCAGAGAGGTTGAGGACATGCTCGTCTGACAGTGCCTGTGTTTGCACTAGGGAAGAAGTGGGCCCAGTTCATGACTGTGATCCTTCTCATCCTTTTTTTTTTTTTAAGAAGTGAAATTCCAGTTCAATAAAATGGTCCCAGGAAGGAGCCTCAGTGCTTCTGGGTAGAAACTGTGGGAGAAGGGGAAGTGACCACATCAGGGGAGTGAGGAGGGGGTGGGCCCTTTCATATTTTCAGAGGAATTTCAGGCTGAGACTTAGGCATTATGCCTATGAGTTGTTAGTTGCTTATGTGTTTTATATGTCCACTGTGTGTTGCATGCATGGTGTGTGTGTGTGTGTGTGTGTGTGTGTGTGTGCGCGCGCGTGTGCATGTGTGTGTATAAGTGTTGTGAGAAAGAGACACATGATTTTGCATTTGTTGCCTTCTTTATGTTATATGACATTGGGGGTGAGGTCACTTCTTGAGAAAGATGAGGAAAGTGGTAGGAGAAGGGCATGGGTGCGTGGAGAAACCCTTACATGGGTCCTGTGGAGAAGGAGAGTGAATGTCTGGATTTTCTGTCTAGGGGTCCTGCATGTGGAATAATTCCATACCACATCAGCAACCAGGTTGGGCGTGCTGTTAGGAATCCTTCGGAACCCAGAATTGAGCTGAGCTCTCCAGAGGCTGGCTTGCTTTCTAGGTCTCCAGGGCAGAGGACCATGCTGGGCCAAAGCGTAGCCTGCATTACTGCTTTCGGTGAAGAGCGGGGCGGAGACCACCTTGTAAGCTTGAAAAAGAAGCATCTGTGAGCCTTTCTGTCTCCGTCTCTACGTTGCTTATCTTGCCACCTGCCTCTCCCTCTTCCCCAAATCTGTCCATAAATAATTAATGACTGCAACAGCAGGTTCTGCGCCTATAACTGAAGACACCTTTTAGCAGCTTTGAATCACTTGTGTCTTTTCTGGCTTCACAAGCTGAGCTGCTCACCTTGTGTCTAAATTGGAGCTCCCGAAAGTTTCCCCTTGAGAGTTTTAGTCTCATAATGGGCCAGTCATCCTTATTCCGAGAATGTCTTCAATTAAACCTCGATAATTTGCAGCGGAAGTCTTAGGTAAGAGGTGGGCAGTTACATGGGGGCAAAGGTAGCGAGGGGCTAGCTTCAGCTCAAGACACTGCACTGAAGACTGGGTATCACGCTCTGAGGCCAGGCTCCCCAGAAGTAGAAGCAGGGCCTGGGGAAGGGATTCTTGAGGGTGTGACTTAGGAGGGAGCACCTGCAGGCAGTGAGAAGAGAATGGGACAGGGAGAGCAAGCAAGCGAGGGGTGGGCATGGCTGCAGGTGGACGCTGACATCTCTAGGGCCATGCTGAGCCCTGGAGTAAAATTTTCACCCCAGTGTTGACTTTTCCTTCCCAGCTCTCTGAGGAGAGTTGTTTGTAGTTTCTCTTCATTGTAGCAATGGGAAGAAGGTCAGCCCAGTGAGAGGGCTCCCAGTGGCTTTCCTTGCCCTGTGTGCCTTTCTTTCTTCCTTCCTTCCTTCCTTCCTTCCTTCCTTCCTTCCTTCCTTCCTTCCTTCCTTTCTCTCTCTCTTTCTCTCTCCTTTCCTCCCCCCCTCCCTCCTTCCCTCCCTCCCTCCCTCCCTCCCTTCCTTCCTTCCTTTCTTCCTTCCTTCCTTCCTTTTTTTGAGACAGAGTCTCCCTTTAGTCCCAGCTAGCCTGGAGCTCAATATGTAGACCAGGCTGGCCTTGAACTCACAGAGATTGCTTGCCTCTGCCTCCTAAGTGCTGGGTTTAAAGGCATGTTCCACCACACCCAGCCCAAGATGGTTCTTAGTCACCAAGTGGGTGTTGGGAATTGAACCTGGGTCCTCTGCAAGAGCAGTCAGTGCTCTTAACCGCTGAGCCATCTCTCCAGCCCCACTTATATTTTTCATTTACTAAATTCATTCATTTGTTCATCCAGCAATAAATACTAAGAATATTTTTTCATTTCACCCCTGAATCTGGTTGTTCAAGAACACATTTTCTGTAAGTTCTGAACTAGTCTGAACCAAAAGACTTTATATTTTCAGAACTTCCAGAACTCTCTTTTGTCTTTTGGGTATCTGCTGGCTCTAGTTTACCAGTGCATTCTTGGCATTTTAACCCTGTTTAGAAGTCTCAGTAAGATGACAATGAAGATAGCAGGAAAGCACTAGCTGCCTTGGAAGAGGGAGAAGGAAGGAAAGGGTAAGAAGGGAGGCCGAGGGCCCTGCACAGGCTTCCCAGGGTGTACAGCTGCTGAGCATGGGCTGTATGACCACATCTGAGAAAGGAAGTGATGAAGGACTTACAGGCTCACCTGTCTGGCACAGATGATGGTAAACTCTGAGTCTGGGTTGCCTGTTGCATTAGATACTTTTCTCATCACTATGACTGAATCCCTGACAAAATGTACCTTGAGGATAGAAGGATTGATTTCAGCTTACATTTTGAAGAGATGCAGTTTGTCAAAGTGGGTAAGGCGTGGTGGCAGGAGCTGAGGCAGGGAGGAGATGTCTGCAGTCAGGAAGCGGGGAGAGATGAACACTAGTCCTAATCCTCAATCTTTTTCCATATCCCCCCTTTTGTTCAGCCTGGGCCCTCAGCCTATGGGATGCTGCTACCCATAAATATGGCAAGTCTTCCTTCCTCGTTTAAGCTTCTCTGGCTGCATATATGCACCCACACCTGTGAGTTCCCTAAGTGTCCTAAATCCATTCAGATTGATGATGAAAATTAACCATAATAGCAGCCAAAGCCTCAGGCCATCCTGGGTGTTCATTACTACAAAGAATCCATTCAATGCAAAGGGTCATTTCCAGTGCTTGGTCATCATTTAATCTATTCGGTGAGGCTCCTCATATCATCATAGCACTTGGTATGATGAATGCCTACCACTCACTACCCAGAGGTGTCTCTGGAACCCCCATGTATAAAATGAAAGCATTATCTAATCCCTTGATCTCCAAGCTCTTTACCAGGGCTGAAAGCCTCTGTCCCAATACTTCCTGATGCAAAGAGTGGCACAATAAATATAGGCCTGAGGGCATATATCCACTGACATGTCAGGAGGCTCCATCTATTTCATATTTATCAACAAAACAGATGGAGGGACAATAAGATGCTGCCGTGGTTTAGGGGGGAATTGACACAGGTTGAGAGGAACCATAGTTGTGTCAGAACTGAGACTTTGTAACCTTGAAAGACTTGGAAAATTGACAAAACTCAATAGATAAAATGTTACATTTCTAATGCACCGCTCATAATTGTACAAGTACAGGCCAGGTAATCCTGACCCATAAGCAGTTTAAGTGAGACGACTTAGGAAGCTCACTTCAGGATGTAGTATATTCATTTGTAAGTTTAGTAAACACCTACAGGATTCCTGGCACTGATCCAGGGGTAAGAGACACAGCAGTGAATAAGATGACATCATTGCTAGGTCACTTACATTCTGGTACCATAGTGTGGTAATATCTGCAGCCCATAGCATGTCACAGGAAAGAGTGGGCTCTGTGATTTGAGCCAGAAGGAAATAAGTAATAAGGTGAAAGGACGGAGCAGAGCAGTGGGCAGTGAGATGATGGGGTGTTATTTAGCCATTTAAATCAACTGTTTGACATGGCTGCCAAAAAGCATTATGTTTTGTTCCACCAATCAGAGTAACTTTTTGGGAGGCTTCCACCTATTTACACACCCTGACCTCCTCCAGCTGCAGACTCATCCCTCAAGACCATTGCAGACCTTTTCAGCCTGTCTGACCTTGGCCTCATTTCAGTGACGCTGCCTCTCTTTGACTGTGTGAGTTATCGCCTGTGGACACAGGCCCTGTCACTGACCACTTCCAACACTGCCACCCACCATCTGTGTAACACTGCAGATGCTGGTACTGGCTGGATTTCTTCTGGACAATGTGAGGCCAACCCACAGTGTTCACCCAGTCACCTTGAAGTGTCCAGTCTGACCTGCCCTACTTCTCTGTTTTAAAGACTTCATCTCGAGTTGGCTGCCAGATAAGACTCAAAGGGGGCATTTTCTGCCTTATTAATGTCTGTAGTCCTAAGTTTGCACGGTGTGTGGGATAAATGCTAATTTTTCTAGGTGGGGAAGAAGTTTTCTCTCAAACTTCTTGCAATTTTATTAATAATGTAGCAAATGAGACAACATATTCTGAGGGCTTAGTGAATCCCAGGGAGGCGGCCGAGCCTCTGAGCACCAGCGCTGTTCCTCCTGCTGACTGTGTCTCTCTCTCAGGCAGGGAGCTACGGCACTGAAGAGCAGAGGGCAGGGGAATTATGCATGAGCAGAGAGAGGAGACGATGACCTTCTGTGTTTAAAGGTTAAAATGATTTCTTGGGAAATGGAGCAAACTCACTAATCAGAGGCTGTTCTGAATTTTTCTGCAAAAATTAGACCTTGTGGCTCTCTTCAATGCTCTGTTTGCCTGGATCTATATATTTTAACAACCAAGTTCACTGCAAGCTGAATCTACTGAATACCTACTATGTTCCAAGCCCTAGCATGTGTGTGTTAGACCAAAGGGGATACAAAGTACTAAAGCAAAGCCTTTGCCCACTGACAAGTCCAACAACCAGAATGTGCACTTAGCCAGTGCTGCTTCGCAATGTTCTAAGGGAACGAAAGTTGTTATTCTTATTCCTGGGATTTAGCAAAAGGGGAAGCACTCTCGGGCACATCACAGAGTCTCTTCACTCTCACAGCTATCATGTTGGTGGTGAAGCAAAGCTCAGAATGAAGGTGATGTGTTCTTAGCCATTAGGCTGAACTGATGAGAATCAGGCCTTGGGATACATCGCTCATTCACTGATCCAGTAAACATGCACCAAGTATGTTCTTTGCTCAGCACTATACCTGGAACTTAGTGATAAATATAAGAAAGTGACTCTTTTTGCCTTCTAAAATATAAATGTGGTAAGGATAGAAACATTTTTCTATTTTGTTACCTGCTATATTTCTAGGACATAGGCAGTGTGGTGTTTAATAAAAATATCATTATATTTAATGAATGAATGAATGAGGTTGTGGTAGAAATGATAGAAAGGGAAATAGGGGAGGAAGGTGAGCCCACATACAGAGATGCACATATACATATATGTGTCTTGCAGTTCTTAAATTGTGTGTGTGTGTGTGTGTGTGTGTGTCAGAGCATGGTGAGAGCATGTAAATGGAGAAATTGATTTTCCTTATTGGGTGGAAATGGGATATAATAAAAGTCTTTATAGGTATATCACTACTCTTATTTTATAAAAGTGATAGGAACTCTTAGATTTAGCAGAAAAATGAATTTGTTTAAAGATGGAGTAACTCAGAATTTCTAGGAGTGCAGAAACCCTACACTTGATGCTATAGACCCAGTAACAACTATGCTCACAAATGCACAGCAGAACTGTGGAATCTGGAGCAGCCATCACTGAGCCTGTGATGGACACAGTAGCGATGGGTTTCACTACACACAATGCAGTGCCAGGCAGTGGGGCTGCCACGGAGCCTGACGTCGCTGCTCTACTCCCAATGGAATGGACCCTGTGCATCTCCATGCTTCTCATATCAGAATCAGTCTGACTTAAGTTCTTTGGACTTGAGAGGCTGAGGTTGCCTTAGGCAACGTTAGGCAAGGGGGCTTGGGAAAACAACATCTGGCTTGTATTCTTTTCTAAAAATTCAGAGTTAAGTCTTTCGTGAAACATGGAAGAGTATACAAAGGTATGTCAGATGGTCAAGAGGAAAGAAAGATAAATAATTGGGGGGTTGGAGAGATGGCCTAGCGGTTAAGAGCCCCGACTGCTATTGCAGAGGACCTGGCTTCAATCCCCAGCAGCCACATGGTGGCTAAGAATCGTCTTTAACTCCAGTTCCAGGGGAATCCGAGGCCCTCTTCTGACCTCCACAGTGTTGCACGACACGGGTGCACAGACCTGCATGCAGACAGTAAATTCATACACATTAAAAAAATAAATAAAATAAAAAAGAAAGATAAATAATTGTAGCCATAGGATAGAATAGTAGAAAATTGGAGATGCAGTGGGACAAATCATGCAGGATTATGTGTACCTTGTTTGGATGTTTGGATGTTTATTCCTACAATTGAAAGACCAGGATGAGGTATAGCAAAGAGAAAGGCATGGCAAGATTTGAGTTTTAGAAGAATGACACTGAAGGCAGATTGGGGAGCAGGGTAGAAAGGACAGGGACCTGGAGGCAAGATGAGTAGTCTCTGGGGATGAAGGACTAGAGGAAGTGATCTGGAATGGCAGTGGACCTGGACATGGAGAGAGCAGTAGAAGGGGCATCATGGCAAAGGAATGGAATGGACCTGGGAAGGTGAAGGATGGTAGCTAGGCTGCTGGCCTGGGTGAACAGAGGGGATGATGATGGTTCTCCTGAGAGTGAAAGAAGGGGTCCAGGAAGTGGGTGTTGAAGGCCAAGAATCCCAGCACTTGGGAAGCTGAGGCCAGTTGGGCTATGTATATGACTATGTCTCTAAAAGGAACTGGGGATGAAGCAGACAGGTAGAGGCTGCCAGTCCAGAAGACAGGGTTACTGGAAGGGAGGGTTCTTGCAGAGGAGCAAATGACAAAGACAGAGGAGAATGCAGTCTTGAGTCTTCGTCTTTTCCTCAAAGGCCAGAGGGAAAGAGATGCAGTTAGCTGTACTGGGAGCTGCACTTAGGAGGTTGGGTAGTTCATGCCTGAGGGACATGTTTTCTAGGTTCCTTTGGTTGAATCCCTCTGTGTGCTGGTCACCCTTCCCCTTCATCTAGCTCAGGAGACAGGAGAGCCTCGTGGTAACTGCTCAAGGGCCACTTGGTAACCATTTTTCACTCGTGGGCTGTGAGGTCTCTTCTCTAATACTTCACATTACCGCTGGAGGTTAAAAGCAGCTATAGCCAATCAGCAAATGAAACGGAGAGGCTATGTTCCCATAACCTTTATTTATTAAAACTAGCCAGTTACCGGACCCCTGGTCTAGCTGGTTCTGACCCATCCTGACCCCTGATCCAGCTGGTTCTGACCCATCCCGACCCATGGTCCAGCTGGTTCTGACCCATCCTGACCCCTGGCCCAGCTGGTTCTGACCCATCCCGACCCATGGTACAACTGGTTCTGACCCATCCCGACCCCTGGTCCAGCTGGTTCTGACCCATCCTGACCTATGGGATGTGCCCTCATTGCACTGTGCACTTCTCCATCAGAGCACTCATCTCAACTCTCATTAATTATTTGTCTAATTATGTTTTACATAGACTCCCATGTAAGCGGAAAGGCAGGGGCCATGCTTTCCTGCTTTGTGGATGCCCCCAGCCAGCACAGGTGTGGGAAGTGTGCATCACTGTGCCAGCCTGTGTCCTCAGTGCTGTTCGTTTATCAATTCATTCACATTGCCCAACAAGTCCAGCACTCGGACACTGCTATCATGCCCATTTTAAAGATAAGGAAGGTGAAGCTGAGAGAAGACAAAAAAATAGAAATCAAAGCACTGGAAAATGGAGAGGCTGCTGAGTGTGTGTGTGTGTGTGTGTGTGTGTGTGTGTGTGTGTGTGTGTGTATACATTCCTGTGTGGTGCAGGTGCATGTGTGACCGTGCAGTGTGTGGAGGCCAAAGGCTGACTTCAGCTAGCTATTCTCACATGCATCTCTCTTGCTTCTTTTGAGATTGGGTCTCTGTTCTAGTTTCTCTTCAATTGCTGTGACAAAATACTCTGACGGACACCAGCTTGGGGAGAAGAGGGTTTATTCAGCTCACATCTCCCAGGTTCATCATTCAGGGAGCCCAAGGTAGGAACTCGGGGCAGGAACCTGGAGGCAGGAGTTGAAGGACAGGCCATGGAGAAATGCCTCTTACTGGCTTCCTCTCCTGACCCATGCCCAGCCTGCTTTCTTATACTGTACACAACAACCTGCCCAGGGGTGTCATCACCCACAGTGGGCTGGGCCCTCCCACACTGCTCGACAATCAAGGCAATACTCAACGGATGTGGCCACAGGCTAGACCAATGGAGCCAATTCCCCAATTGAGGCTCCCTCAACCCAGGTGTGTCAAGTTGACACTAAAGCTATCCAGCACAGTCTCTCACTGGCCCGGACTTGCCAAGTAGGATACGCTGGTACTACCAAGCCTGTGTGTGTGTGTGTGTGTGTGTGTGTGTGTGTGTGTGTGTTTGTGTGTATTGAACATGGATTCAGGAATCAAACTCAAGTCCTTGAGCTTGAGAGGCAAGCCTTTTAAAGCTGGAGCTATCTCCCCATGCTGTTCCTGAGGGATTCTTGACAAGCTGCTAGTTAAAAGTGAGTCAGAGAAATTAGAATCTACATTCCTTTTCTGGTAGAATTGGATGGGTAATGTAAAGGAAGAAGCTCAGGAAACAAGATGCTGGGACCATTCATGTGGGGAGGGGGAGACCTGACTGAAATAAGGTGGTGGCTTTGCTCTGAGTCTCAGGTGACCAAAGATATCCTGCTCCATAGTCCAGGGGCTTTCTTATGGATGTGTGCAGCATCTGAAGCATAGCAGCAGGCTCAGGTTTGGGTTGATTCAAGTTGGGGTCTACTAAGAAGTTATCCGAGATCAGAGCAGCATTCCGAGCAGCGCGTAGCACCTGGATCAGACCGCCCCAGCACTTCAGGTTAGGCCTGAGAATTTTCAGACTTTGTGACATGGACACAGTACCTTATCTGGGCCTTGATTATCCTAAAGACAAAATGAGAATAAGAAGACCAGCGCTGTGCTTTAGTGGCAGTCAAGATGGCAAATTCATATGAAATGCTATACTATAACAAAAGCTCTGTGGATTGACTCTGGACACTTTCTGAGAACTTTCTACTCCTGGGCTCCATAAGAATAGTATCTAGTCCTGGATTATCTCATCATGACTTTAGGATCTGCTCCCTCTCCTGCTTCATCTTGTGACCCTCCTCTCCCTTGCCTGTCCCAGCAATTGTTCTTGGCTCCCACTAGGCTGCACTTAGCACAGATGGCTTCCTGCCACCTGTAAGCTGTGAGCCCAGTTCAGGGTCTTCTGAGCTGTGCTCATAGGTGTGTGTTGGGAGAAGAGCACATACTCAGTCTCGGCTTTGGGCACCTTCCCGCATGTGTCTGTGGGTCTGAGTTTATATGTGTACATGCATTTATATTTATGTTCATGCCACTCCTATGAAAACCTTCAGTTTCTGTGGCTGAGACATGATCTAATTCACATGTCAAAAAAGTAAATTAAAGCAATTGATGAATTGATGTTATTTGGAGTTTAGGGCTCATGATGTGTCATGAACCCAGAGACCAAACACATTATAAAGAACTGAAAGGACGAATTGAAAAATTATTGTGAAAGCAAGGTGCACTGATGCATCTATGAAGCTTAGTGCCACTTTTCTGTGTGTCTTGAGTCATGAAGTCCTTTAACTCTGATCCAGAACGTTGTGTCTTTGCCAGCATCCATGAAATGGCAGTAGGTAACTTGTTAGTTTGTGAGCAGGGTCCCACCCTAGACTTTTCACAATCCCTGGCAATGATCAAATTCAGAGTGTCATGCAATGAAGAACTGGTGGAAAGGAAGTTTAGGTGAGGAGATAAAAGTCACAGAGATGTCAAGCACTGTTAACACAGGAACTCTCCTAGATCACACAAAGCAACACTTAAACTCCTGCGTGGTTCCAGAAGCAGCACTGTGCCCAGTGCATAGAAATTTCATGGCAAACGATGTGGTTAGCCTCGAGGGAATGCTAAGATATGGAGTTGTACAGCAGAATTTTGAGATGTTTTTGAGCATTCATCAGTACTCACTAGAGAACCTTAGAAGGGAATTCTTGACTGTGTCTGAAAGTGGAATTAACAACCCTCGAGACCCTTGGTGTTATGTGTTTTTGAAAGTTGATGATATTCCTAGTGTTTAGAATTTTTCAGTGGAGAAACATCATTTCAGACCTTTGGTCTCAGGTGAAAAGGCTTCAGGAAGCAAGGTGCCTTGCAGAAGTTCCATGACCTTGCATCTGAACACTGGCTTAGACCGAAGGAAAATAGAGAAGAGCAGGGTAAACAGGTTGGAGAGCAATGGAGACTCTTCTGTGAGCAGAGATCCAGAGCTCGGCCACTTCCACACCCCTCCCTCTCATTAGTTTCCGTTCCTGTTTTATACTCAGTAGCCTAAAGTAATTGCCTGGGTTGCATGTGGCATTTGTTTAGAAGCAATTAATGAAATGTTAGACTTAATCAATGACTTGTATTTTATATACATTTTAACTTTTTCCTTTTTTTTTATAAACTATGATGGAAAGCTCACCTTGCACTAAAACACAAAGGCTAATAAAATATAGTTAATTCCTTAGGGAATCTACAATTTATTCGAAATGACAGGATCAATATATGCATAAGAAAAACATCTCAAATACAGGAGACTGTTATGACGGTGTGATGGAGATGTAAGATCTGCATGTTCACGGACATCATTCTTCTCCCAGAGTTCCAAAGATGAGCTTGTATCTGCTGCCAGAATCTCTCTCCTGCAATAAAGGGCTAAAGCATGGCCCATGAGCTGGGGAAGAAGAACATTCTGTAAACAGAAATTCAAGAACACATCTTCAGGGTGGGAAGGAAATTGACAAAAAGAGTTTTTTCATAAATACGCCTCTAAACTGCACTCGGAAACATTTTGGTGTCTTTTGCAAAATAAAAATGGTTAATAAAACTCATTTTTGTTTACCTTGGGTGGTTAAAACTTTGTGCTTTGAAATCAGTGCACACTCAGATGGAAGCTTTCCAGGTAGCAAAGACAGACAATATGCTGAAAGACACCATGGTGCAGGACTGGAAGCTGATCTTCAAGGCTGTGTAGCAGATGCTAGACACACAGTGGGGTGGAGGGAGGACATACATGGTAGAGGATGGTGTGTGAAAAGCATCAGGGCCAAGAACTTAGCAGAAGAGCCACATACAATGGAAGGCTCTGGAGAACCTGTCCCAGGCCCCTCCTCCTCAGAAGGCTGTCCATCATCTGCCCAGGCTTACCCTTGGGCCTCCTACAGAATTTGTTGAGAGAGAATCAAAGTCAGCCATGGGTGTGCAGGGTTACTACTGTGCCTTATATCTTCCTGAGACTCATCCCTGTCTAATGTTCTATCAGTCTCTGAATCTCCCCAACTGCAGGCCTGGCTATAAGAATCCTTGTACTCAGTTTTCATGCCTATGGAGTTTCAAGTCTCAAATCTAGAATGATTTCCTAAGTGACAAAGAGTCTCAGAGTCACATAAATGAATAAAATATTTATGATGAACCTGGGAAGTTGGTTTAATCATAGACAACTGTTTGCTCTTGTGTATTAATTAATCTGGAGAAATCTCCCAACCAGATCTCCCTACTACATAAAAATTGCCAAGAAAAGGCATACACACATGCACGTTGAACGTGTGTGTGTGTGTGTGTGTGTGTGTGATGTGTGTGTGTGTGTGTGTGTAGAAGACAAACACAGGGTTTTTTTAGATCTTAAATGAACAAGCTCTAAATATTTCATGAGTCTGGTATATCCATTATCAGAGAACACAGTTAAGATGCTTTTATGGTATGCATGTGTTTTTGGGTCCATGGACACTGCCCTGGACTCAATTGGCTTGGTCACTGAGACCTCTTCTATTTCTGTAGAAATCAAGCAAGATGTGGCAGGTTTGAATTCACCAGAAGAAAACTTTCGATTCTCCCAACAGCACTGACTAAGTCATTTCAAAATTGTGTGGCTCTTTTATTCCAGAGGATAAGAAGACCATGGGAAGATGTATCTGGAATTATGGCCCAGTTTCACAGCCCTGGTAACTATGATAAATCATTTTCTATACCTAACAATGGATTTTTCCCTGAAGTTGAAGAAAACCAACACTAATATCAATATAGCCTATCTGCTATTGTGATGAACTGCTGCATATGTCTTTGTTTAATATTTTATTTTTATTTTTTATGTCTATGAATGTATTTCCTGCATGTATATAAGTGCACCTGTGTTATGCAGAGCCCAAGGAGTTCAAAAGAGGGCATCAGATCCTCTGGAACTGGAATTATGGACAGTTGTTAGGTGCTATGTGGGTGCTGGGAATGGAATCCTGGTCCTCTGCAAGAGCAGCCAGTACTTTTAAACATGAGCCATCTCTCCAGCCCCATGGATGACTACTTAAGAAATTAATTTGAGTGTTTTCTTCTCATTTCAATCATCAAAGTTCTCAGAATTTCTAGAGTATTTTTGATTTAGTTCTTTCATGGAGAGGAGGTATTTTATTCTGATAAGTTAATTTTTTATTTATTTGGCTTTTAAACGTTTTATTTTTGAGAATCTCATATATGAGTACTGTACTTACATCATTCCTGCTCCTCCCACATCACCCTCCATATTCCCCTACTCCCCCTTATCTTCTTTCATTATGATCTTTACACTGTGTCCATGTAGTGGTGTTCACGTATACCTGTGATTAGAGCTGACCACTTGGGATTCTATAATCTATCAGGGAGATTATCCCTGGAGAAAACTGATTGTCCCTTTATCAGCAGCCATTGAATGCTTGTAGTTCTTCATCTATAGGTGGGTCCCTATGATGTTTTTTTGCCATCCACATTGTCTTGTCAAATGGTGTTGCCATTATGCAGTTCTTGCAGGCAACCATATTGTGGAGATTTCATGAATACAGCTCCCCTATCATAGCTAGACTGCATTATCTAGCAAAAGGTGTCCTGTTCCTCTGGTCCTTACAATTTCTTGGCCCCCTCTTGCATGATGTTCCCCGAGCTTTACATGATGCATTTTAGATGCATGAATTGAGCAGTTTATTGCCTGCATTTTAACGAGTTGTGGAGCTCTGCAATAGTAGCCATCTGTTGCAGAAAAAGAGTTTTTTGATGAGCCACACTTATCTGCGGATATTGGGATAAGTCTTTAGAATATAGCAAGACAGCCCATTGGTTTAGGAAAGTAGCAGTACTAGGCTCTTCTCTAGTGTTTATGACCTCTCCAGCCATGTTTGCTTCGCTGTGTTTACAGTTTGTATTCCTTCCTGTTGAGTAAGCCTTAAGTCCAATCAGCCAGTTGTTGATTACCCCCCAAATAAACGTGCCAACAGAGATATTTTCCTAGGTTCCTCATTCTGGTGGTTTGTGGGATTTACGGCTGGGAGGGCCAATGATTAGTTCTCTCCCTTGGCAGCTTACCTAGTACCTTCTGATACTATGAGAGCTAGTGTTCAGGGAAGCATCTTAGGCCAGATCCAGCTCAGTTATGCCATGTCCAGTGCCTGGAGTATGCGGAACCTTCAGCAATAAGGTCTTATCTTCATGTTCTGGAAGGCAACAAAGGGTTACCAGAATAGCTTATATTATACTGGGAGTGTCTTGGATTACCCTGACCAACAACTCGAAGAGAGGTTTTCCTTGGCTGGCACTGGTATTTTTGTTTAGCCTGTAGCTATACACAAGAATATATATATATATATATATATATTACATATATACATATATATAATAGTGTATGTTTAAGGAGGTTTATTCTTATTCACCATGGAACTTAATTTTCTGGCATGTTTTCCGTAGGAGAGCAAATTGTACATGCAAAAGACCCCAATAGTAGTCTAGCCAGAGGTATGTATGTAGTGAATGGAAGAAGGCAGGAGCTATAGGAGGAGAGGGAACAGCAGACTCTAGAGAGCTTCCAATGTCAGACTGCTCATGAAAACCTTCTGGGCAGATTGTTAAAAATACCATTGCCAAGTCTTACTTCAGACGGATGTATTTTTAATAATTTATGCTTTAGAGTGGACTAATTCAATTAGATTGCTTTCCTTCTTAACTCTAGTCAAGACCACTGAATAAATGGAAGTTTTGTTTGGGGAACTTAATTAATCTTGGAACATGGATTAATTAATTAATTAAGCAATCATTTGTATGCTACTTTCTAGGCGCTGTTTTCAAATGAAGAGATGAGGAAATCCCAGTGCCACATTTTGAAAAGCTCACTGACCAACGGGGGCTATAGACAAGTAAATAAATGTTTTACAATACTGCTGTGACACCCCAAAATTCCTATAGTCCAAGAGAATCCCATTTCTAGACCCTTGTCTTCTAGTTGCACCTTTGGAGCTTTCAGTGACCCCGGGACTCTAACCTTTATCCTTAGACCCCAGGACTCTAACCTCCATCCTTACTCTGTGCAGATTTGTATCCTGACTTGTCTGAGATAGAGCAAGAAGGTAGAGCATCATCTTTCTTTATGATAGCACATAGAACACAGTGTTCTAAGAGGCAACAAGACTAGTCCAAGGTGGCCAAGAGAGTCACCAGAGCGAATAAGGAGAAACAAGAAATTAGTGCCTGGGGCTGGCCAGCAGGTAGAGGGAAACTGGAGGTGCTCTGGACAGGTTGTGTGATGCTTAATATTAATTGTCAATTTGACAGGATCTAGAAACATCTAGGGGGCAGACCTTTGAGCATGTCTGAGTGGGAGGTTCTAGACTGGACTACTGGAGGTTGGAAGATTCCTTCTAAATGGTAGCACCATGCTCTGGGCTATGGTCCTAGACTAAATGTAAAGGAGAACAGGAACTGAGTATCATGCTTCTTGACTGCAGGCACAATGTGACTATTTGCCTTGAGTTCCTGCAGCCATGCCTTCTGTACTGTGATGGACTGTACTCTCAAACTGGGAACCAAAATAAACCCTTCCTTCCTTCCTTAAGTTACTTTCCGTAAGTATTTTTGCCACAGCAACAAGAAAAGTAACTAATACAGATTGCTTTTAAATAGTTTCTCTTAACAGCTGTTCTGGGCTTGTCAGGTAAAGTTAAAAGACTGAAGGAGAATAGATACTAACTGCCACATACACTACATGCTTTCTTTGGGAAGATGTATTCCATATTAAGAAGCAAAGTAGGGGAAACCAAAGACTTCTGATTTAAATAAAAATGGATGGAGCCCATCCAGGGCACTGTTCCCAGAGCTAATAACCTGCGGTTAGACAGGACACAGGCTGTAGGGCTGATCCTACTACTTGATCTTGCTAAACGGGCATAGAATTAAAGCACTCTAATGGCTTATTGTTACACCCACAGATTCATGTATCTCTCAGTTCTCACCAGAGAAGCTTCTTGTAGAAGTAGATGGTGATTAATACAGAGACCCACAGAAGAGACTCAAAGTCCTCAACCTTAAATGGGACATCTATATCATACTTTCTCCTGCCAAGACTCAGGGAATATTGTAGAAGAGGGAACAGAAACATTGTAAGAGCCAGAGGGGGTGTAAGAGTAAAAGGAAACTGTCATTTTCCATACACAACAGGGCAATTACCTGCATAAATCCTCAGCACTGGGGAGAACATGCAGGAGACATGCCCAGCCCAAGCCAGGCAACAACCCAGCCAGGAGCGGGAGGTAGGCAAGAAGCCCCGCCCTAGCCAAGAAACTGTTGCAATTGATAACTGCTGGAAGTGGGAGGGTCAGTGTTCTTTAAGGTGCTGGGTAGATTGTTCAGGCTACAGGGGCTGAACACACACACACACACACACACACACACACACACACACACACACATACACACACAAGAGCATTTGGTGAACACAAATTAGAGTCCATAGGACTTGAAAAAATAGAGAACGAGGTGAATGTGTGTAGGGAGGTGGGTGGGTCTGAGAGGATGTTGGGGAGGGGTCTGAATGTGATCAAAGTACATTGTATGAAATTCTCAAAGAATCAATAAAATATTATTTAAAAAATGAAAAATGGAGGCTATATTGATGTTTTTGTTTTGCTTCAATAGGAGGTACCAATGTTATATGATTGCGTGACTCTTCAACCTATAGACAAAGAAAGAAGAACATTTATTATTTCGACTGTGATAGAAACTAAGGAATATGTTAATCTATGTTTATTCCTTTATTATGGAGTAGAGTTCGAGTTAGTAGGAAGGCCCTCACATTTCAGTAGCCAGATCATACATTCTTTTTTTTTTTTTCTTTTTGAAACAGGGTCTCCCTGTAGCTCTGGCTGTCCTGGAACTCACTCTGTAGACCAGGCTGGCCTTGAACTCACAGAGATCTTCCTGCCTCTGCTAGGATTAAAGGCATACACTACCATGCCTGACTCTAGATCATACACTCTTATATTTACTAATTATAATCCATATTAAATGTAGTTTCTTAAGGGAATATATGAATTCTATGGGAAGAACTATATTTCCTACATCTTGGCCTCCCATAAGGCATAGCCCATTTGGCTTGGACATTAGTAGTGATCCATAAAGAACTATGAATCTGGGGCTGGAGAGATGGTTCAGTGGTTCAGAGCACTGGCTGCTCCTGCAGAGGACCTGAGTTCAGTTCCCAGCACCCACGTGGCCAAGGAAAATACATTCTTGGGCTGCTTAGTTTTGTGATGAGAGAACTGTTATGGATGCTTGCCCAACAAGGGACGGTGATCAGTGGAGTTTGGAGCTAACATGTAGAGAATGAAAACTATAGCACACTAAAACTAGTTCTTTGTCAAAGCATGAAGCAAGCCTCTTAATATACTGAAAATCGAATGATGAAATATATATCCTCCTTCTTCTGGAATGCTAGCCTCTGAAGAGAAAGAGGCAGCCAAAGGTTTCTTTGTTTGATGGATTTTGGTGATTTTGGAGCCCAGTTGTCATGTGGTTATGACCCACCCAGGGGACTCATTTACTTTTGGCAGAGGTTCAGCTGTTTCAACTCCTTTGCCACCTGGTGAGCATTCATGCTGACAAAGTTTGGATTTAGCAGCCAAATCTAGGCTGGGAATCTGCAGGAAATAAATGGGAAAGATTGCTTTTGTAGGACATTTTTAAAAATGTGAGCTTAATGTAAGCTTCTTTTTTCCTTCTGAACAGAGACAAGACCAGTAAAATCATACCATAAGCATAATGATTTTGTATCTAATCCATCTCATAAGCCATACTGCAGAAGCTTCAAGTATATACTTGTATATGTAAATACATGTCTAAATACAAACACACCCACAAAGACCATGCGCATTTTATCTCTAGACTGTGTATGGTTCATTTATCTTTGGGGGCACAGACAAGAATCCTACAGTGGACTGGCCTTCACTAATCTGTTTGCCTTTCCTTACAGAGATTTTAGCTATTTAATTTAGTTTTGTTTACTTGAATGTTATGTTTGGACTTTGTCTGTATGTCTAGAGGGTGAAAGGTCATATGCATTCTAACTAAAATCAACAGCAAAATCATATTATCTGAGCTACAGACAGCTAAGGAGCATTTTTTTTTATTCCAAGAAGCAAATTAGTGTGGGAAAGAATTCTCTTTATATTTTCAAAAAGATGAATAAAAGTTTAGACATCTAAACTCATGAGGCAAAAATCTTATATCCATATTTTCCACATGTTGAAGAATGAAACTGGGGCTCTGTCTCTCACCTTGCATAAAGATCAGTTCAAAATACATCAAAGACCTTAATGTAAGACATGAAACTTTGAAACTGCTAGAGGAAAACATATATAAAGTACTTGACAATGTAGGCACACACAAGGGTTTTTCTGAAAAAAGGTTCTAGTAACACAAGGAATAATCCCAAGAATTGACAAATGTGGTCATGTGAAATTAAAAGGCTTCTTCATAACAAAGGAAGCAATCACCAGTGAAGAAATGGCCAATGGAATGAGAAGAAAAGTATTTGCCAACTACATGTCAGCCAGGGCATCTGGAACACATGAAGAGCCACAATAATTAAACACCCCAAGCCTCAATCATCCAATCAATAAATAGGCTAGCAAACCAAACAGATAGTTCTCAGAAGAAAAAATATAAATGGCCAATAAATACTCGAATAAAGTGTTAAACATCCTTAGACATCAGGGACATCAGGGAAATACAAATTAAAACTGATTTGGGATTCCATCTCATACCAGTCACAATGGCCATCAAAAAAAAAAAAAAAAAAAAAGCAAACGACAACTGTTCCTAATGAGATAGGAAAGAGGAACCCTGTTTACTTCAGTGGGAATGTAAAATTTTAGTCTCTATAGAAAGTAGCATGAAGGGTCCTCAAAAACTGAAACTAGAACTACCATATCATCCAGCTGTGCTACTCCAGGGAACATACCTAAAGCACCCTATCTAAGTCAACATACTACACACATACTTAGACATCCATGTTTATTGCTGAACTAGTCACAATATCCAGGAAATGGAACCAGCCTCAGTGTATGTGAACATATTAATGGGCAAGGCAAATGGATTTTTATGCAGTCACAAAGAAAGATGCAATCATAATACTTGCAGGAAAATGGATGGAACTGGAAATCATGATGTGAAGCAAAAAGCCAGCCTTAGACAAACACATTTTCTTTTAAATAAAGCACCTAGATTATAGTTACATATAGTTATGTATAGTGTTTTATAGGTGTGTGTGTGTGAATAGATGTGTATGTGTGAATGTGTGTCTGTATGTATATGTATTTAAATATGTGTGTATGCCATGGAACTAAAAGGGAATTATGAAAGCAGAGAAAGAGATGTGAGGGGAGGAGGAAAATGATAGCACAATGGAAACATGGTGAGAAAGCAGAGGCAGGAAACTGTCTAGGGGAAGGACCAGCCGGAGGAGAGCAAGGAGCACTAGAGAAGGCAGCAGGGATGAACAACGAATGAGAACAAGGCATAATGACACACTCGTATGAGAACGTTGTAATGAAACCTAGCACTTTGTGTACTAACCTACAAAGAGCCTTGTGCCTGTAAATGTGGAAAAAAGTACTTTTGCCTTTAGTTCCAATTACTGTGTGGCCCTTAAAGCTCTGCTTCTTTCTTTGAGTTTTTGCTAAATCTGCACTATGCTTTATCTCCATTTGATTGAGGTGATATGTTGTAGGTTTAGATAATTTTAAATGAAAATTTGTTGGAGTAAGGGAGAAAGGAAAGGGGTAAGAAAATGTGACCATTAAGAACGTTCTGTAGAGTCTTCTCTGTTAATAGGAGTACTTGCCTGAAAAATCTTCCTGTTTAAAAAAAAGTCAGCTAAGTCCTGAAATATTTCAGATAGTTTATAGTTTATGAGAAGATTCCTTTGAGAAGAGATCAGCTAATGATAGGAGTTTAGAAGATGAAAAACTAAACTATAAAGAAAAATATATCTGAATGTATAAAAACGTAATGTAGAAAAACATAAGGTAGTTTAAGTCCTACTTTGGGACGGTCAAGGAACCAATGCTATTAGGGTGCAAAGCAGCCAGTGTTAAAAAAAACGCTTTATGGTTTATGGGTTTGGTCTAATGCCCAGCAAACTGCATGTGTTTAATAAATTTTAAATGATATGAACAATATTCCCTTGCTGCTGATACAAAGTTAATGTTATCAATTTGGAAAACCTTATTAACTCTTTAACTACAGATATTTTGTTGAGTGGAGAGGGACAAGGGTTCACTGGACATCAGTATTGTGGTGAAAATAATCTTTCTTCCCATAGTGAAGAGATTCTTGCCTCTTGTTCAGATAATCGATTCTAATGTTGTTAAGCACTTGCCCAATAAATCTGCCCTTATATTTTCTGATACAAATACAATATACCTACCACTGTTCAATATCTTCCATATGTGAGGTAATAAAACTAATTCAATATGAAATCTTGTACTTTGCATGTAAATTGGATTGCTATGGGCCATTAGACTTTTTACATAAACAATATATTTTGTTTAAAAGAAAAAAAAATACTGTGCCCAGTTTAACATTCTCAAAATTTCTAATGTGCACAATCACATAAACAGAGTAGATAATATCAGGGGAAGGTGTGGCATGGTTAACAGAGAGAAAAAAGAAAAGAGCTTGAATTTGCAGGCAAATAACTTGTCTCCCGTGGGTGGTTTTAACAAGATGGCTGCCAACAGGTGAAAGCTCACTGATGTCAAATGTAATTAAAAACCTTAATTCCAGAATCATTATCTAAAGTATTCACAGTGTATCACACCTAGAGTTTGAAGCCAAGAATCTTAACCAAAGCAACAAAATATTTGGCTTTCCAAGTAGATGATAATGTCTCCACAGAAAGGCGATGGCATACTGAGACCAGATCGGAGAATCTGGCCATGCAATGTGATGTCACAGGATCCATTTTCTTGATATGAGATAATTGCTTTCATCCTAGTAGGTCAGAATCCCATGCCTGGGCTTATTTATTTCCATTATGAATAAATATCTGCAAACCAGAATTCAGTAGACAAACCTTACCCGAGTGTACTGAAATATTTGCATTTTGGCCTCTTTTGTAACACTGATCCTTGTGCTCTGCCACAGCTGTCAGAGTAATGGCTTTTTTCCCCCCTTTTTATCTGGGTTGGCTTTATTCCCAGATTCCAAATGAAAGAGACAGCATTTTACTTGACCACCCCATTCCAACCGTTAAATACTGTGCCTTCAGGCTCCGATGCTCTAATGGTCGATTAAAGTTGATAACAGTCTGTCCAATTTCCATTTTTTAACATCCAGCTTGCTGAAATTGTAATATTGTAAAAATCTGAAGTCTTCAGGACCTGCCTGAGAATGAGTCTGGATGTCAACACATAATAATAAACAAGGGAAAAATGGTATTGTCAACAGGCCTTTGCATTTGCAGAGCTTGGGTTAACAATGTGACTGAGCCAAGTGTTTGCAAAGGTGAAGTAGATGACAGTCAACTGGTCTACCAAAGGGGGTTATAGTGCTGAACCACTCACAGCAGAGGCAAAGTTCCTCAATGACGTTTAAAATCATTGAATAAGATATGCATTTCCCTCCCTTTCTTATCAATAGATCAGTCTTTCTTAGTCTTATGAAGAATTTAACTTGTTTGTCTGACAGTTATAATCATAGCTTCTAGGCTTTGTTATTAAGGGCTGAAATGCCACTATGGTACAAATGCAATTGAATTGCTTTTCACAGATCTAATGTTTCAGTGGGTTGGGATAAAATAGTTTGAAGGACTTTTTTTTAACAGAACAATATTGGGCTCTTAGAAAAATGGAATTAAAACTGAGGTTTCAGAGATGGATCTGTAGACCAGTAGAATTCTGAGACAAGCAGTTTGATCCCAATCTTCTAAGTGAAGGGAAAGAAAAAAGAATCAGGACTTCACCATGAACATACTCCCGGCATCTGCAGTGTGCAGTGTCTACTTAGTTCTTTTCAGAGTACTAGTCCGTTTGCCTTTCTTAGCCACACTAGGATTCTTTCTCTGAACATGAATGATCTCCCAGAGTTCTCATCTTTGGTAGGCGAGTCTCATTTTTTTTTTCAATCAATTGCTCAGCTCCAGGATGCTTTCATCATGTTGGAAAAGCAATTGCCCATTTCAGAGTCTTTGCTGCTAAAGTAAGTGTAGGTGAGTCCTTCAGACTGGGCCAGATTTATCACTGCCGATAAATATGATATTTCTAGGAATGTGGCTTCAAGCTCCTTTTCTGGTGAGGCTGAAATGAAGACTGGGAAACGTGAAGGATCAAACATTTGGTTCTCCATGTTCTTTTTTTTTTTTAATTTTTCTTTATTAATTTTATTTATTTCTGTATGTGTATGAATGTACTGTCTGCATGCAAGTCTGTGCACCCGTGTCGTGCAATGCCGCGGAGGTCAGAAGAGGGTGTCGGATTGCCCTGGAACTGGAGTTCTCCTGGAATTGGAGTTTCAGACGGTTCTCAGCCGCCATGTGGGTGCTGGGGAGCTTCAAATCCAAAATTTGATGTGACCATATGTTCTGGTTTCTGGGCTGGGTTAGCACAACATTTACCCCACAATATACTTTAAAAATATGTTTATTGCATGCCTTTAATCCTAGCACTTGGGAGGCAGAGGCAGGCGGATCTTTGTGAGTTCAAGGCCAGCCTGGTCTACAGAGTGAGTTCCAGGACAGCTGGGGCTACAGGGAAACCCTGTCTCGAAAAGACCAACAACAACAAATATATAATATATATTACTATATATATATAATATATATATATTTATTGATTGATTCTTTGAGAATTTTATACATTTTCACACATTTTGATCATATTTACATCCCCTCCTTATCTCCATTAACACTTACATCTTCCAACTTCGTGTCCTCTATTATTTTTTTTTTCATTTTTGAAAGGCCTTATAGAATCCAATTTGTATTCTGCAAATGCTCTTGGGTGAGGGTCAATCCCCTAGAGCCTGGATAGCCTATCCAGCATTGCACCTTTAAAGAAAACAGGCTCTACCTCTCCCAGAAGCAAGCAGTTGCCAATAGTTCATCAGCCAGGACTGGGGCTTCTTATCTGCCTCTCCCCTCTTAGCTGTTTTTTTCTGGCTTGGGTTTGCAGGGGTCTTGCACATGCTGTCATGGTTGCTGTGGATCATGTGTGCAACTTCCCTGTTGTGTCTGGAAAATAGTTTCCTTGTATTTACCCCCAACCAGTGGCTCTTACAATCTTTCTACCCCTTCCTTCATAATGATTTCTGAGCCTTGAGGGTAGGATGTAAGTGTGCCATTTAGGGCCAACACCATGCAGTCTCTTCTCTGCATGTTGGCCGGTTGTGGGTCTCTTTGTTAATCACTATCTGCTGCAAGAAGAAGCCTCGTTGGTGAAAGGTGAAAAATACATAGATTACTGTATCCTACAAAGCAATTTTGAAATGTGTTTATTGTTCTTTTTCATCATGATATTAAAGATGCTGGTGGTAATTGTTAGTGTTAATTATCAACTTGACAGAAACTAGAATCACCCTGTCTTGGGCATGCCTATAGGAGATTATCTTGATTGTGTCATTGAAGCGAGCAGATATGCTCACTGTAGGTGGCATCATTCCCTGGCTGGGATTCTGGACTATGTCAATGGAGGACTGAAAAGCAAGCTTGCATTCATTCCTCTTTGCTTCCTGATTATTTTTAAAATGTGACCAGCTGCTTCAAGCTTCTGCTACTTTGACTTTCCAACCATGATGAACTATATCCCTGAAATGTGAGCCAGAATAAACCCTTTCTCCCTTAAATTGATTTTGTCAGAGTATTTTATCACAGCACTGGGAAAACAAACTAGGACACGGGTGCTTATGTTTGTTGCTAGAATGTTTTTTTAACTCAAGAAGCCTGTACTTCAGATAGTGTGTATGCTGTCTTTTAAGACTGTCCCTATTTCCTAGAATTATCTATTGATATTGACCTTAGAGAAACTTCAAGTAACCAAGTTTGTGGTACAAAAATACACTTCCATATATCTATATATGCTAATCCTAGTTTCATGGATCTTCTTCTGTAGCTCTATAAACACTTAAAAATTTCCCTTCACATTAGATGATGATAATCATAATACTAACTAATACCCTATCAGGTGCTAGATACTCTTTGAAGCATGTTACTAAGATAAACTCATTTAGTCATTATAGAACTCTGAGAGCTAAGTACCACAGTTCTTCCCATTATGCAGAAGAAGGAATTAAGTCATAGTTTGGCTATATAATCTGTTTAAGGTGACGTATCTAGAAATGGTAGACATGAGACTTGAACCCAGGAAATCTGAGTACTAGCCTTCTGCTTGGCTTACCTTATAGGTGAACTTGTGTTTTCCTGACCTTTGGGAGGAGGGCTTTCTCTGAGCTAGGTGCTGGTAAGGAGGGATTTTTGGGCCAATGCCTACGAACTGTAGCATTTCTCCAGTTTCTGTTTGATGTGTTCTGTTTGATTTTCTGATTCTCCTTCCATGTGCCTTACAACGTGTGAATAGCAGCTTCACATTCAGGAATCAGACTGAATGTTCACTTCCGTGTTCTGCTACCATACAGTGTGCAGTCCCCCACCCCATCTTGATCTATCTCTAAAGTGCCTTCTATAGTTCTTTAAGATGAGGCTTGACAATACACAGTGAGTGGGAAAGACAGAAATTACAATAGGAATTTGGAAGAAAATAGAAAATAATTAGAATAATAGGTAGAAGAAAGCAAAAAATTTTTTCTGTTATGTAATGTCTTCTGAATTGGATAATTTATAGGAAAGTACTTGAAAATCCTTTGATGCTCTCCAGTGGGAGGTGGCATTATTATGATAATTGTTGCATTTGTTTTATCATTCTCACCTTGGGATTCTGGTTCCTGCCTAAGTTGAACACAGAAATAAATCAGTAGGTGGATTCGAAATGCTGAAGGCTGGGGTGTTGGTGAAAGACTGCAGGTTTGGGGAGCTGTCTTTTGGGGGCTCCTGCTGACCTACTGAGTATCAAGGAAATGCTGTGATTCATGGAGCAGCAATCAGAAGCTGAAGAGAAAGATGCATCATAGACCATAGAGGGGGAGGAAGAGAAAGATGCATCATAGACCATAGAGGGGCAGGTCTGATTCCCAAGGGGACGTAGGATCAGTTCAAACTGCAGAGAAAAAGACTCAGGCCACCAAAACACAGAATAATTCCAATCTGGCAAACAGATTTGAGAGAATCAGAAATACTCTTATAAATGTGGCAAAGAGAGAGGCAGGCAAGCCTGGAGGAAAAAATAGGCCAAGTAATAAGTGTGAAAGGGGATTGACGCTAGTAATGACTCCAAAACGGCTGAGCTGCTGAGCCTATTTAAAAATCCTCTTAAAAACAGAAGCAAAGAAGGAAAGAAACATGGACAAGGTGGCACAATGATGACCTTGAAGAATAATTAAACCAGAAAGCCAAGTGAGGGGGATGTCGTAGCTCAGAACATAGAGAAATCAGCACTGGATGGCAGAATTCTGAAGGCACTAAGGGAATGTGTGCTCTCTGAGCTAATTAGTTCACACACTTAGTTATTTTTGGGAAAACTAATAGGGATCTAAGGATGGTAAGAGACATGATTGTAAAAGGTGGTTTAATCTCGAACCCAGACGGAAACCTTATGGAAATGTTGTTCAATACAACTAATGTCAACATGCAATGGGGGATGTGAAGGCGGGACCCTCAGCATCCAGAGGGTAATGGGATCATTGGCAAGAACCATGATTGATTTTTTTTTTTCAAGAACAAAGCTGGTTCAACAATTGATTTTTTTTTTCTTGTGCACAGGAATTGGCTGCATGTTAGAAGATAGCATAAATCTCTGAACTTTACTCACAGATTTGGCACTGGGGTTCCTATCTTTCATTTCAAAAGTGGGTTAGCTTGGCTCTGTGGAGCCTCATCACATGGGTTGAGAGAACATCACAGGAAAGTCAGAGAGTTTAGTCAGATCTTGGGTGGGGAAAAAAATCACAGTAAATGGAACTTTCAGGTTATTCTCAGTTGGAGGTTTCTAATAGATCCTTTGAGAGCACAAAGTGCTGTTCAATAAGATTAGGAGGTTGTAAAATATGATTTGGCTAATAGTAAAACCAGATATTGTCATTGTGAACTTGAAGATATTCTTGTTTTGGATGAATGACTAGACTGCATGAGTTATCATGTTCTTTACCTATTTGGGATTTGTTAATCTAAGTTATTATGATTTGAAATTTTAGTTTATTTATTTTTATTTTGTATGTGTGTTCTGCTGCATGTACATAAGTATACCATTTGTGCATAGTGTCCATAGAGGCCAGAAAAAGACATTAGGTCACTTGGGACTGGAGTTAGAATGGCTATTACTCACCATGTGGGTGCTAGGAACCGAACCTGGGTCCCCTGCAAGAGCAGCCAGTGCTCTTAACTGCTAAACTGTCTCTCCTGCCTTGGTTATTATGATTTTTAAACATTGGGGAAAAAATCAACAAGTTAGCCATCCAGAGATGAAGTTGGATTTCCAAGAGGAGATCATCTATCAACAAGTTAGCCATCCAGAGATGAAGTTGGAATTCCAAGAGGAGATCATCTATCAACAAGTTAGCCATCCAGAGATGAAGTTGGAATTCCAAGAGGAGAGCATCTATCCCATGGTTCTGTCAGTCACAGATGGGTCCACTTCTTCTGTTTCCTATTTGGCCCCAGTTTTGAGGCTGAAACTGCTACTCCTGATGCCCCTGTGGTTTCAGTCTGGTATGTTAACCATAACTCACAGACTCTGATTCCTGTGTCATTGTTCTTCCCAATTTGAACCTGATTCCATTTTAAGTAATTAGGTAGAATTTTGATGAATATCTGGATGCTTTCTTGTTGCATTAACAGGTACAATGTTAAGCAAATAGTGGCCAGTAGGAATCCATGATCTAATATTTGTTGGAACTTGATTCAGAAATCCTCATGGACAAAGAGAACTAAAACTGTAAGATATGAGTGAGAAGAATGAAAAAGCAATTGGCTGAGATGAAATGAAAGACATGCTATCAAATCACACAGAATGTCCTGAGCCATGAACCTGTCCAAAGTCTTTTCTCTGTATAATGCCATTGCCCTTGAAGCCCCTGAGGCAGAATCTTTTCTGTCTGCAGATGACAATATTGAAACACAATTCAAGCTGATAGTCTTCTAAGTCTGGCTGATATGAAGAACCTAGATATAAATTTGTGTGTGTGTGTGTGTGTGTGTGTGTGTGTGTGTGTGTGTTGAGAGTAGAAAGGAGATCATGAAAAGGATAAAAGAGATTTTAAGGGAGGAGACAGGAAGGGACGATAATGCAATGCACAGGAAATGAAGGCAGAAGGGTGACTATTGGATACTTAGTTTCTGTAATATTTTATTAGTATCTAAACAGAGCTCCTCAGGATTACAACAGCATGGGCTTTGTGGGGGATGCAGAGATGGCTCAGTTCTTAAGAGCACTGACCATTCTTGCAGAAGACATGGGTTCGAATCCCTGTATTCACATGGTGGCCAGCAACCAGGTCCAGGAGATCCAATGCCCTTGTCTGTCCTTTGTGGGCATTCCACAACATGGGCACACTTACATACATGCAGGCATAACACTCATACGCATAAAATAAAAATAAATTAAAAAAATTTAAAAATATGGGCGTCAATTGACAGGAGTGTACATCTTCAATTTCTAGGTTCAAACTTAAAAATTTTAATTAGTTGATGAAAAGACTTGTTATGCCAGAAAGTAGAAAAATGAGTAATTCCTTCAAAATAATACAAAAACACACAAAAAGGAAACAGAAATAAATGGAGAGCACATGTTATGATTAGAAGCACTTACAGATGTCCTGGCTATTGATCCAGCTGTATTAATAATCACTTTAAATGTCAATGGTCTAAATACAAAAGTTAAAAGATAGAGCTTGTCAAAGTGAATAAAAACCAATACCCATCTATATTTTGCCTATAGGAAAACCATCCAGATATGTAACAGGTAAACTGGCAGAGACTTTAATGTTGATAACAGACAGCTGGGTGCAATGGCAATTTCAAAGCAGATTATAAAATGAGGACAATTATCAGGAGTAAGGGAGGATGTTTTATAATGATAAAGGGGTATTTTTCTCAAGAAGACATAACAATATTTATTGTGCATACAGCTGGCAGAAGAGTGCCAATAAACATGAAGCAAAGCTAACAGAACTTTAAGAAGGATATGGCTAAGCCCACTACTGTAGCTGAAGGCTTTAATACCTCACAGTAATTGGAAGATCAAGCAGGCTGAAAATTAGTAAGGACATAATTGACTGGAATAGCACCATCAATCAACTTGTTCTAATTGACATTTATAGAAGAGTCCATCCAATCACAACATAACCCACATTTTTCTCAAATTCATATGGAGCATTCATAAAATAAACTACATTTAGGCTACAAAACCCATCTTAACAAATTTAAAATAATAGAATGTATATCAAATATGTTCTTGGATAATAATACAATTAAGCTGGAAATCCTTAACAGGAAAAACAGATGGAAAATACTCAAATAGTTGGAAATTAAGCAAAAACATTTCTAAATAACCCGTGTGTGAAAGAAATCTCAAGAGAAATTAAAAATTTTGAGATAAATCAAAATGAAAATAGACAAGATTTGTAGGAAGCAGTAAAAGCAATGGCTAGAGGGAAACTTCTAGTACTGAACACATATTAGAAAGAATAACAGTCTCGGGGCTGGAGAGATGGCCTAGCGGTTAAGAGCGCCGACCGCTCTTACAGAGGACCCGGTTCGATCCCCAGCACCCACATGGCGGCTGAGAACCGTCTGAAACTCCAATTCCAGGAGAACTCCAGTTCCAGGGGAATCCGAGACCCTCTTCTGACCTCCACGGCATTGCACGACACGGGTGCACAAACCTACATGCAGACAGTACACTCATACAGATACAAAAATAAATAAAATTAAAAAAAAAAAGAAAGAATAACAGTCTCAGATCAAGGGTCCAGGCTTCTACCTCACGGAACCAGGGAATGGAGAGCAACCAAAACCCAACTCAAGCATGAAAAATAATGAATAAAACTTAGAGCAGAAAACAATAAAATTGGAGACAGGAAAACAATAGAGAAAATAGTGAAAGCAAAATATTGGTCATTGAAAATATCAATAAAATTGATAAACATCTAATAAGGTGTGCCACAAAACAGGGAGGGAGGGAGGGAAGGAGGGAAAATGAGAAGGGGAGAAAAATAAGTTAACAAAATGAGAACAGAAGAGGGTCATTAATACTGATTCTACGAGCACTGAGTTGGTTAATTAGTTGTTAATGATGTGTATGTTTCTGTGTCTGTATTTGGCTGTATGAACATGAATGCAGATGCTCAAGGAGGCCAGGGGCTTTGGATGTCTCTGAAGCTGGAGTTGCTGATAGTTGTGTGCCACTCAACATAGTTGCTGGGAACTGAACCTGGGTCCTCTGCAAGAGCAGTTCTGGGTCTTAACCACTGAGCCACCTCCCCAGCTGATTCTGTTAACATTTCAAGGATAATAAAAGAACATCAGGTATAATGCTATGCCTACAAATGTAATATTTTAAATTAAATGGAAACTGTCAAGGTTTCAGAAAGACAAGTCACTCTATGTATCTATCAATTAAATTAAACAAATACTTAAATCTTTCAAAACAAATAAAAGCAAGCAGCAGTCTCAAATGGTTTCACTGATGGATTTTAGCAAGCATTGAAGGGTGAAAATATGTTAATTTTCCCCAACTCATCTAAAGGAGCAGAAACAGGAGAAACAATTCCTGGCTGATTTTCTAAGGCTGGCATTACCCTAATACCCAAGCCAGATGATATTATAAAAAAGAAAAAGTATTGGTAAATACCTCTCATCAATATAGAGGCAAAAGCTACAATAAAAAATTAGCAAATTGAATCCAACAATGTATGAAAAGAATGAAACACCACAATCAGATAGGATTTATTCCATGTTGCAAGGCTTCAGGACTGGAAGAGCAACAAACGTGCATTAACAGACAAAGGCGGGGAAGTCAATAGAGGAAAGAGGATCTGTGCTTACAGACTGGAAACACAAGTTAGGAAGAAAGTAAAGAGGGGCTCAAATGAAACCCTTTGTTCTTAGCTCTTCAAGCCAGATAAGAACTTTAACTGAAGGGATTGGGCCTTGGTGTCTTTTAAACAAAAACAAAAACAATTTACGGTTAGCCAGTTGGTTCTTTTAATTGTTTTTCTTAGCTTTAGAATGTCAATCTATGCTCAAGGAAAACATCCTAATAATATTAAAGGTCATTCAAAGTAAGATTTTCTTTGTTGTAAGATGCAACTACGGTTATCTACATTGTGAATATTTTTCTTCAGTAGTGTTCTTATTAGAGCTTGTGCCTAAAGATGATAGTAACAATTTTGGCTGGTCCATCTATGAAATGTTCATAAATCATTCACATACAATACTGTTTATACTGTAATTGTTTTATATTTTTTTTACAATGAACCCTACTAATTTCAATGTTTTGTCAATAAATAGTTAACTGATAATACTAATTTTATAGATAATATACAAAATTCATTGCCTTTTATTCATTTTTGGGAGAGTAACCCAAGCGAGTTCAAGGTTAGTGAGACTTCTGCTGTTATTTATTTTTGTATTTATTTTGAGTCTGCATTGGCTGTAAATGCATATGTGGGATTTGGCAGAAGAAAATGTGTAGAAAATAGCTCCCATGGGAGACGAGATGAGTAGTCCCCCTGTGTGTGCCTTCAGGGTCTGCAAAGCAGTGTCCCTGAAGTGACCCAAGCCACAAGTCTCTCCTGTGGATACCAGTGTTTTGAAAGCCTCTTAGAAACTATAGTCAGAGCCTTAACTTGCAGTGTGGCTTTGGAAGCTAGTACTGCGGTTTGGGTCTGTGTAATTATCCAGGGTGTATTTATGGTCAAGGAAGTGTTGCATCTTGAAAAAGATCTCTCTGCCTTCTCACAAGTTTCTTAGTTTCTCTCATTCAGCAAGACCAGTGTGAAAGTGAGAAGGGAAACATAGAGAGAGCACAGACATATTCTTACAGGCATTTCTCTTACCACCAATACCTGGCCTGGATTGAAAACAGTTCTGCCTTCCTATGCTGCATGCTTTGAATTTTTGAAGAACATTATAGACAGAAGGCAAATTGCATGACATGTTAATAAACTTAGGAGATCCAACAGAGTCCAATAAGCAAGGAGTGTAGTATAAAAGAATGAGCCCAGGGGCTGGAGAGATGGCCTAGCGGTTAAGAGCGCCGACCGCTCTTACAGAGGACCGGGGTTCGATCCCCAGCACCCACATGGCGGCCGAGAACCGTCTGAAACTCCAATTCCAGGAGAACTCCAGTTCCAGGGGAATCCGAGACCGTCTTCTGACCTCCGCGGCATTGCACGACACGGGTGCACAAACTTGCATGCAGACAGTACATTCATACACATAAAAAATAAATAAAATTGGGGCTGGAGAGAGTCTACCAGTTAGGAGCACCAACTGCTTTTGCAGAGGACCCGTGTTCAATCCCCTGAACCCACATGGTGGCTGAGAACCCTCTGTAACTCCAGTTTCAGGGGAATCCGACACCCTCCTCTGACCGCCGCTGCATTGCATGACACGGGTGCACAAACCTATATGCAGACAGTACATTCATACACATAAAAATAAATAAACAAAATTAAAAAAAAAAANTTTTATCACATCTTTTTTTTTTTTTTGGAATTTGCTCAAAATTAGATGTGGTTTGGCTTAGTGACATTTCCCACAATGTGACATTCTACTGCACCCCACGTCTACACAGCTGCATGCAGCACACTGATGGGAACTCCAGAGGGAATCTGGTGTTTGTGGTGTTTACCCTAACAGGCTTATAAAAGAACATGTCTCTCCAAGACAACACTGGTTTTCATCTCTCCTCTGCTCTTCTTTGGGTGAAGCTAACATAATTGTTGTTCTGGGTTCTCATCCATCCTCAGAGGAGTAATTGTTTTGTTTTCATTGCCCTATAAAGAATGTTTTGAACTAGTCTGAAAGAGTGTCATCTGAGGCTAGTTGTCCATCAAATCAGTAGATATGTGCAAGGGCAGGCTCTGCAAAGTCAGATGCCTCCCACCACCAAATGAATCACCCAGAAACCTTTACTAGGAGCTTTCCAATGACAGGCTCAAATGTTTTTACTTGACATTAGTAGGCTCCTCAGACTGTAGCTTGCTCATTTCAGAAAAGGGCTGGGTGATTCTGGGCATGGCCAGGGTCTTACTTTGTCTTCTCTGGGGAGCTCATGGTGCAAGTGTTAATCTGTTACTGGTGCACTGGTGTAGTGCAAATTTCAATGCGGGGAGGGAGCTTGTTGTACCTCAGTTGTTCTTCAAACTCCAAGTGGGATGCAATTCCTTCCATCCTTCCCTAAAATAGTAGGTAAGCCTGACAGTTTATCTCATGCCTACTCTGTACCAGGCATAATCCTTACCTCTAACTCCTCACAATAAAAGAAATACCATCTTACAGATGAAGAAACAGAGATAAGGCTGAGTGAACGCTAATTACTACTTAGTGACCCACCACCAGAATGTTGGAGAAAAGGAAAATTGCCCAATCTCTATCCCCAAGTGAGGTTTTGACCCAATTTTGGAAGCTTCATGTGCTGTAGGCTCATTTTGAAGGGTCTGTTTCAGGATTATTCTCCAATAGCCATTAGGAGGACACATCTGTTGTGGGGTGTGGACTGAATAGATGACCAGTAAAGATGTTTGAAGACTTTGAGGTTAAGGTGAAATGCTTTGATACACTATTTACCTTTCTGTCCCTCCTTGTGGGTTTTACTAAATTCATCTACCATCTACAATTCCTCCAAAACATTCCCAATTTCTCTCTTTTCTGTTGGCTCTACTCAGTAGATCATATTGATTACCCTTTCTGAGTTTTTTGAATTGGACACTGAATTATTTGCCTTCAACTAGTTTTCTTATATGGTTAAGCTGCTTTTTTTTGCATGGTAAACATTTACATTGAGAATACATATATTTATGTTTGGTGACATCAATAAGCAAAATTCTATTCAGTGCCAATATGAAGAGATAACTGTGTTGTTCCTTTACTAAGATCTTTATTCTTGCACAAATATAATATGATGAAGACAAGTTATCTCTCTGGGCTTTACTTTAGGTCTCTATACACCAGGATTTTTAAATTTTTTAAAATTTATTATTATTATTATTAAGAAATTCTTTTATTTATTTTTATTTATTTCTGTATGTGTATGAATGTGCTGTCTGCATGCAGGTCTGTGCACTCGTGTTGTGCAATGCCAAGGAGGTCAGAAGAGGGTGTCAGATACCCCTGGAACTGGAGTTCTCCTGGAATTGGAGTTTCAGATGGTTCTCAGCTGCCATGTGGGTACTGGGGATCAAACCCGGGTCCTCTGTAAGAGCGGTCGGCACTCTTAACTGCTAGGCCATCTCTCCAGCCCCCATTTATTATTATTATTATTATTATTATTATTATTATCATCATTATTATTATTATTTTAATTTTTTATTTTATTTATTTATGTGTATGAATGTACTGTCTGCATGTAGGTCTGTGCACCCGTGTCCTGCAATGCCGCAGAGGTCAGAAGAGGGCTTTGGATTCCCCTGGAACTGGAGTTAAAGATGGTTCTTAGCTGCCATGTGGGTGCTGGGAATCAAACCCGTGTCCTCTGCAAGAGAAGTCTGCACTCTTAACCGCTGAGCCATCTCTCCAGCCTCCTATAAACCAGGAATCATTTATGAAGCTGATGGGTTTCATCGGTTCAAGACTGTTATGAAGATAAGAGAGGTTAATACATACAAAGAACCTGGGATGTATTCAGTGGTATGGTCTTATCAGGAACAAGAGACTGACCCTTATCTTTCAGTCTCCTGCATTCTACTTTTGAGCAGAGAGTCTATTTGTTCTTATTGCTGTCTCAGGAGCATCATCACATCTGGCTGAAGCCTTCCATGGCCACATTCCAAATATTCTTTTCTAGGCTTTTCATAACAAATACTACAGACTGTAAAAAAATCCCCACATCCTTACAGCTCCAAAGGATATGAGTCTGACTTTCTGATGTCTGCAGGGCTGTGTGCTTCTGAGTCTCATCCCTTTGATTGTAGATCATCTTTGTTTTGTTTATCCAGTTTTAAAAAATTGGCATTCATTTATTTATATATCTACATTATCTATCGTGTGTGTGTGTGTGTGTGTGTGTGTGTGCTCGCAAGCGAGCATGTGTGCACATGTAGAGGTCAGAGTAAAGCTTGCAGGAGCTGGTTCCTTCTTTTTACCATGTGGGTTTCAAGGACTGCACAAGAGTCTCCAGCCTTGGTGGCAAGCATCTTTACCCACTGAACCATCTTGCTGGCCATGTGTTTTCAATTTTGAGGCAGGATGACCTTGAACCAGCAGCAATCCTGGTGCTCAGCCTGCCAAGTGCTTCGATTACAAGTATGTTCACCACACCCTTGTTTGTTGATTGATAACATGGTCATCTTTATCCTATGTCTTTCCATAGTTTGTTTTTCCGTATTCTGTGTCTAATCTCTGATTCTTATAAGGACACTGTTTATACTGGTATTGGATCCATCTATATCACCAAATTTTAACTTAATTGTATCTTTTTTTTTTTTTTTTGGTTTTTTCGAGACAGGGTCTCCCTGTAGCCCCAGCTCTTAATTGTATCTTTAAGAGCCCACATTTTCTATAGCCACATTCTGAAGTGCTGGGTGTCAGAATTTCAACATAGGAACTTGGAGTGATAAAACTCATTCCATAATGACCTGTTTCCTATGATTTCACATCTTTCCAAAATGTCCTACACGTGTGTTTCCGCAGCACCCTTCATCTTTCCAAGGACAAGTACCACCACTGTCATTTATCTTTAATTGTTCTCTCATGTTCTTCACAAGAGCCTAATAAATATGAATACAAACCTTCTATATTATTCCTCTGTCCCCATTACCAAGGCAAACATATTATTAGTTAATTCTTGAAAATTTGCTTTACTATTGAGTTCTTATTATTACCTGTGCTATATTAAATGAAATCAAATGTGTATTTAATATTTTCATGTCTCAGATAATTGATATAGACTTTTTAATGTAAAAATACCACAAGAGCTCTATGAGATAGGTATTCTTACTAAAATCCTTGTTTTATATAAGATAGCTAGAAACATAATGGAACTTATCTAATAGGGCAGTAGTAGTAGTGAAGGTGAGACTTGAACCCATAAAATATGTATTCAAAATCCTCATTCTTAAATATAGTACTGAGAAATGGTGTGTTAGAGTAATAGTATGTTTTTCAGTTATAACTGGGTTGTTAAGCTCTGCCAAAACCTCTACCAAATCCCTGTCCTGCACAAACAAGCAATGATTGTTAGGGCTGTTTTGAAGTTTTTAGGTTGTTTTAAAGTGGAGGTCAAGTGAGGGGTGAGGAGAAATACAACAGTTTTTACAGTGATCATGGTTTCTTAAATCATCCTCAATGATTTTCATATCAAGTGATAAAAGGGAAAATGGTCCTAGTTTTACCTGTATTTTATTGGTAAGCTAACGTATACTGTCCATCACTGCAGGCTGGTAACTAGGGGGAGGGACCCTGAAGTTCAGTTCTGATCCTTTTGTCTTTGTGTCCTAGATTGAGTTTAATATTGATTAAATAATTACTAATTGAGCTAAATTTTTTCAAGTCTTATTTATTTTTATTTATTTATTTTCTATGTGTATGAATGTACTGTCTGCATGCAAGTTTGTGCACCCATGTCGTGCAATGCCGCGGAGGTCAGAAGAGGGTCTCGGATTCCCCTGGAACTGGAGTTCTCCTGGAATTGGAGTTACAGATGGTTCTCAGCCACCATGTGGGTGCTGGTGATCGAACCTGGGTCCTCTGCAAGAGCAGTCGGTGCTCTTAACCGCTAGGCTATCTCTCCAGCCCCTAATTGAGCTAACTTTGGGGAACATGTTACCAACAGAAAGTTTTGTCAGAGGGGTGACCCACACAATAAGACAAAGGGGACTGCCCAGAAAAGAAGAAGGAACGTGCTGGCGCCTGAAGAAAAGTTGTTTGGGAATACCAAGACTGAAGGAGCATGCGTGATAACATGCATGTGCGCTTCATGCACAGGGCTGCTTCAGTAGTGTGAAGTTATGAGATGTACACACATGTCCCACAACATGCCTTCTCCGTGGTGTGTTAGGGCCACAAGTTCTTTTTGAGGAAAGTTTTTACATTTTTTTCCTCTTGAGTGTCCTCAAGTGGAATAACATTAAATTGGTACTTGCCTTTTTATTTGTTTTTGTTCTAGTCCCAACTGCCCGAGGACATACTACTCTTTAGACCTTACCCAAAGGGGCTTAGGACTTCTATAACAAGTGAGTTTGCATCACCAAGAAGCATATTGCTTCTGCCTCACCGTTTGTATATTCACAATGCTTTTGTTGTAAGTCAAACTAGACTTTAGCTTTAAAACCTCCAGATCTGATGTACATCTTCTTAATTTTAACCTTTACTTTCTTTTTTGCTGTCCTTCCATGAAGTAGAATTAAAAGGTAGAATTAAAAGGTTTAAAAGTATGCTTAGAAATAGAAAGAGAATGCTTCTTTCCTTGTATTTCTCCTTCTTTCCTCCTTCTAATCTGCTTTTTGACTTTGAAAATCATCAGAGTGCTGTGGTTTCTCTATGAGGTAGTGTTGTAGTTTGTCTCCCATTGCTGTGACAAAACACTCTGACCGACACCAACTTGGGGAGGAAAGGGTTTAATTCAGCTTACATCTCCCGGGTCACAGTTCATTACTTAGGGAGCCCAAGGCAGGAACTCAGGGCAGGAACCTGGAGGCAGGAGCTGAAGCACAAGCCATGGAGGAATGCTGTTCACTGGCTTGCTCCTCTGGCTCATGCCCAGCCTGCCTTCTTATACAGTATACAACAACCTGCCCAGGGTGGCACTACTCATTGTGGGCTGGGCCCTCCCATACTGCTCAACCATCAAGACAATACTCCACAGATGTGGCCACAGGCCAATCCAATGGAGCCAATTCCCCAACTGAGGCTCCCTCAACCCAGGTGTGTCAAGTTGACACTAAAGCTATCCAGCACAGGTAGTTTAACTTATGATAATAATAGGATAGGGTATGCATGTTTGTGATGATAATTTTTCAATGATGTCATTGAATCCAGGAAGAGTGGACATGTTCTTCTAAGTTCTAAGAACTCCATGGATGCTCTCTTTCCTTGCTCAGATTGTCCCACATTCCCGGGTTTGCCTATTGGCAAGGATGAGAACTGGACGAGGACAGTGCTATGCTGGTTTATATTACAGATATCAGGAGAATCATAAAAGAAAATGGATGGTTATTTACACCTTAGAATAAGTAGCCGTAGATAGAAATTTAGGTTTATTTTTGACACTGGAAGCCATTCACTTTGCTGACACATGTTCATACTAGTGCTGATATACAGGGCCTTGTCTCCTTTGCTGGATCTATTTTTGCCCCGGATATGCAGAGCCTCACTAGTTCTTCACCTTATACCTAGATTCTGAGTTGGGAGTTTGGTTTTGGATAGGCAATACTGTTATCATAAAAACCTAAATGACTCACTCCTGTCTCTCAGACTTTGCTGATTTCTTTATTATCCTGAAATGCTTACCTCTATGTTGTTTTTTCTGACTGTAAATCCCAGCTTTTTTTTAATTCAATTAAGGTGCTACGTACTCCCAGAAGCTTTCCTGACAAGGAAAGCCAACTGTCCTCAGTGTTCTGATAGCTCCTGTATCTAGCCATGGTCTAATATATATTGCCAATTTGTTTTCTCTGTGTTTAATCATTGCCACTAGATTGTAAGCTCTTCAAGGCCAATGGTGTTGCCCTTTTCAATCTTAGTATGACCAGCAGCTTTCCAGCACAGAGATTTTTTTATAGTAGGTGTGGAATAAATGAGAGATATTGGCTGATATATGAGCATACCTTCTAATAGAAGACATATAGAGTTCATTCGCTTCATGTTTAGGTGTCAGAAACCCTACCCTCACCCTTTCCTCCAAGTTATCCTCTTGGCCTGGGCCAGCTGAAGCTGTGGAGAGTAGATAAATCACACAGCTCCTAGGTCAGACAGCTCAGAGACAAATGAACACAGCAGGTCGTTGCCACTATAATGATGCAGTGGCTGTTCTGTTTGCCAGTTTCTGGACAACAATAGATTGCTTTCCTTCTCTTAACTTTAATTCCATTTCTCATGAGCCTGAAATTGCACTTTAGTATTTTCCAAGTTCTCCCCCTCCCTGCATACCTGCCCTAGTTCATGTCAGTGTTTCCTTAACTAACATTTTTATGGCTTGAAAATCAATTCTGCACCAGGTATAAAGACAAACTCGATCTCCAGCCTTTATTTTCTGTACTGGCATCAGCAACTTTCATTGGTTGGTACTATGGCTTGAAACTTATTTGTAGGTTTCTGATCGTGGGTTCCTTTTTCTTTGACATTTGTTTATCTCTGGGTAGATGCTTATAAAATATATTTCTTCCTGCTCCCTTTTCATAGATTTATTCCCAAGTAGCAGAACTTTTGGAATTATAAAATTGAAAGATATTATAGGCCTTATTTACTTTACCCCTTTGAATTTGAATGTTAAAAAAAAACAGAGAGGTTCTGTTAAATTAGAATGTTTGGAAAGATCTGACTGATTCTCAATGGCCAGACTCAGAGTAAATACTCTAGACCCCTTATCATCTACCTCCATGGTACTTGTCAGGTAGTCTGGCTTTTCAATTCAGCACCATGGACAGTAGAGGGTGGACCAGAGAATTAAAGCAAAACTCTGCTGGAAGGGCTTTACCAGGACAGAAAATGGATCATCTTGTTCTCAGGCATGCCCTCACCAAGCAGCCTGGACCTCATAAAGAGTACACCTTTCCTGCTCTAATCCATAAGACATAAATTCTATAAAAATATAAAATATTATATATTTATGATTTTGTGCATCTATATACAATATATTTCATGCCATATATATCCAGGTATAAGTAAGACTGTTGTCTTGGCAAATGGAGGTTCCTAACAGGAGGAAGAAAGAAAGGGGAGCTCATATACCACAAGGTAAAAATCCACAGCCTGGCACACAGAGCCACCAAGATAAACTTAGTTTTTACAGTAGCTAAGTGACCCCCTTTTTTTTTTTACATGTAGCTTTCAGAACAGCCACACTTATAAGGCTTGTATTTGAATTCTAATGGTACTATTTAATAGTTTTGGCATCCTGGACAAATTTAAAATCTCTACTGAGTCTTATTTCTTAAATAGTGGTGAAAAGTTTCTTTTTTCAAAGTTCTGATTGGAGCATTAAGTGAAATAATACATGTAAAACCGTTGGAAAAACCCTGTAGGAGTCAATGCTAAGTTAATGGCATTACCAAAATAATTTTTGAAAATGAAATGATATGTTCCATGAAGAAGATTGAACAGAGACAGGACATGTGTTAATGTATGGTTAGATTCTCACCTCACAGATGTTTGAAATCACTCCTTCAGTCCTTTTGCATTAAGCATTGACTTCTAAACCTTGTAAGTCCCCTTGTAAGAGAATACATTTATTATCATATACATTTGAATTTGTTCATCACCATGGGGCATAGAAGCATAAAATTTCTGGTTGCTCTAAGAGAGAAGAGCAGCAGAGAAGGAAGGGTGAAAAATTTCAAACTGTTTTCTGATTTGGTTAAGAGATGAGCATAATTTAAATACTTAAGTGATAGAAATCCTCTTTATGATGATTTGCAACATATTGTCTATTCACATTTTCTAGCCATTGGAACGTTTGTCCATTATTGCTAAAACCTTTTTCTATTATTATTGTGATTTCATATAATACAGGTTGATGGTATTTATATCTTCTTCCCTCTGCACAACCCCACCTGCTTCCAAACCTAATATACTCTCTTCTAGACACAATATGGCTGATAGAGTCTGATTTTTGTCTCCAAGTGTCCTTTAGTATGGATCTACCCACTGAGCCCACCAAGAGTCCCATCCCAGTAAAACTGCCTTTCACCTTCTAAGCAGCCATCAATTGCCAAAAGTTCCTTGGGTTGGGCTGAGATTTCTTACCCACTTCTTATGTCTAGGCTGAGATTTTGTCTGGCTTGGGCTAGTTTAGCACTTGCGCATACTGTCATCATTGCTGAGAGTTCACATGAGTAACTGGCCAGCTATCAGTTGTCATTATCTACCTCTCTGGCTCATACAATCTTTCTGCCTCCTCTTCTTCAATAATCCCTGAGCCTTGGAAGGCAGAGGTTTGAAGCAGCTGTCCTATTCAGAGATAAGCTCTCTGAGGCCTCTTGTTCTCTGCACATTGACCAATTGTGGGTTTCTATATTAATCACCATCTGTTCAAGGAAACATTACTGGTGAGACGGATTCACCCTGTGTGTAAAGGTTGCACTGAAGATGTGTCACTAAGGGTTAAGCATGTCAGAGACACTTATTTTCCATGTTTGACCAGTTTTGGAACTCTGTAATAGTTTTTATCTGTTGCAAAATGCTTCTTTGAAGAAGGGGGAAAGGTGCACTTGTCTATAAATAGGAGGATGCATATTAAGAACATAGTAAGAAGTTACACTGGTCTAAGGATGTGGGCTATCTTCAGCAATAGGGTTTCACCTTCAAGTTCTGAGAGGCAACCAAGAGGTGTGACTATAGCCTATGTTATTTGGGGGTCTTTTGGAATACACCCTGACTAACGACTTTAAGGGAGGTTCCTCTTGCTTGGCACTGTGTTTTTTTGTTATATACCCTTCAGCTATACACATGCACTCATGTTTATTGTATGTGTATTTTAAGTAGATCTTTGAGTCATACCATTGGTACTTTTTGATTTGTTGCATGATACACTGGAATTGGATATAGACACTCAGAATGATATGCATACAGTTTCAGGAAACCAGCTCTGTGGTGCATAGAAATTCCACCTAAAATCAACTCATTCTTGTCTCATCATTCATCATTCATTCATTGGTTCAAATATTACATTAACCCATTTTATTCAACAATCATTTATTTGTTGGCTCTGTGCAAAATGCTAAGGATTATAGAAGTAAAAGACATACTATAGGTCCCCATCAGAGATTAAGGAAGAAAAAACATAAAAATTGTTAATAGAATGAATCAATAAGTTTTAAGTACTTAATATTGTGCCTGACAATAATTGATATTTAATATCTACTGACTGGTTTTATTATTTTACACACTTATTATTTATATTAGAGTTTGGTGAATGACTTCTTAGCTATGGAAATTTGAGGAACTCTGAGAGATTGCTACTTTGAAGGGTGACGGGAAATATTTTTGAGAGGAGGTAGCTTTTGACATGGGCCTTGAAGCATAACTTTATCATAGACAAATAGAAAGGGAGTGTGTCTCCAGGTAAAGGATATGGCATAAACTAAAAAGCAGAGGGAACAATAGGGAACTGAGTACAACAGAATGCAAGTCCTTTGAGGTGGCTGGAAGTTATGCACAAGTACTGAGTGATGAATCTGGGAAGTTTGCTGTTTATCTTGGTGTGTGCTGTTTATCTTGGTGACTCTGTGTGCCAAGCTGTGGATTTTTGTCTTGTGGTATATGAGTTTACCTTTCTTTCTTCCTCCTGTTAGGGACCTCCATTCTCCAAGACACCAGTCTTACATATACATGGCTATATATGGCATGAAATATATTGTATATAGATGCATAAAATCATAAATATTGTATAATATTTTATAGATTATATATGACTTTATGTATCTGTATAAAATATAGGCTCTAAAAATGAGTGAAAACATGAGATTTGTCTTTTTGTATCTGGCTTATTTTGTTTAATATCATAATTTCAGTTGCATCCATTTTCCATCAGACAACATAATGATCTTAAATTAATCAAGATAGCTGGAGTATCTCACTGGCTTGGGCATCTTCAGGAGGTGTGGTGAGATGATTAGGATGAACAGGTAGAAAACATCAACAAACTGCCCCTGAATTTGGGGAGTAGCTTTGGCAAGGAAGTGAGCCAGTTCCAGGTTCTCCAAAGTAGCAAATTTCATCAAAGATAATTCTGACTCATCCTTTGCATAACATATTACACCTCCCAAATAATCACTCCTTGCCAAGGAGAAGCTTTGTTTATTCAATTAATCATTATCAATGAACATAATGGAGTGTCTCAGAGGCATAGCCTCCAGAGATCACACCATGCTCATTATTCTCAATGGATGTTCAGATATGGGAGATGGGTCAGCCATCATCCCAGTGAGGGATTCAGAATTCTAGATCACATTCTACTGATCAGATTAAAATAGAGGGCAAGATGGACACCTCACTGTAGGATAGGTCTTTGAGAAGAGTAGTGTCTCCAATTGTTTCTTGCTTGTTTAGTGTATCAGTGAGATGTAGTAACAGACAAGAAGACAGAGAAGATCATAGGCCAAAAAGATTCAAGTGAAGCTCCCTAGGGGGATGCAGATTAATGCATTTTTAGATGATGCATTTTTCAAAGTAGGTATTATAGATTAGGTTGATACTTGATTGACTTACAGTTGGGAGATAATACAGGGATGCCTAAGAATACCACCTAGAATGGCACATATGCCTTTGACTTGATGGTCTGTCATCTTCCTTTAATACTTCTTCCCTTGGCTCCAGCTTTGGCATTACTGTTGGCACAGCCTTTAGTATCTTCGTGTGATATCTCTAATGTCTTGTCTACTACCCAAAATGGGCAGGTCTGAGTATAGCTCAGCATCCATGCCTGCCATTCACCTGGCAGTCCAGCCTTGTTGCAGCAGATGAAGTACATACACTTGTGCCTCTATCAGAGATTGCACGGCAGCCTGCAACTCAGATGCTTCCCTAGGCAAGCTATGTCGAGCTGGGCCTGCTGGCTCTTTTGTTTGCATACACCAAATTTGAGATGGGCTATCATTAACCAAATGGAGAGCAGCTGTGCTTACTGAGAAAGCATGCTTAGTCAGATTTGTGGACATGTCAGAGAATTTTTTTCCCCAGAATGTCTGGCTATAGAGTCTAGAGGCCTCAGGAACATGGGAAACAGCCTTAGTTAATGTTCTAGAAGATCATTCTTCTCTCATCCATAGTATCTCTAGGCTGCCCTAGTGATGAAGGTATAAATTCCTTAGTTAAAGGGTTATTCTCTGGGATGAGTCATGAGGAACGGTCTACTAGAAAATTAAGTTACCAGCTAAGGACACCTGCTTTAGTGTGAAATAGGGGCTGGTAATTTCTAGAAGCTAAATAAAGCTTGAAAGATAAGGAAAAGAACAAGTCCAGTGTGGGGAGTACACTTCCCTGGAGGACACCAGTGATGGGTTATCTTTTGGCCTTATATGCATAAGATTTATTAAAAGTTGCATATAAATGGTGCTTTGATTTCCATTGTATAGATGCTATGACTTATTTCTCTTCATTCATTTATGGAATTATTTTCAGGTTGTTTGATCATTCTTTTATATATGTTTATGTCAGTATGTGCATGAATTTCTTTTGGATATGTATCTAGGAGTGGAGGATCTGAGTGATAGTGTATGTAATCATTCAGCTTTTCTAGCTTCTGCCAGTTTGTCAGAAAAGTTGTTTTCTACATTTTCCACTGCTCTGCTTCATTTAAAATTATTCTACATCCTTCTCAAGATTGGGCATTCTAATCCTTTTCCATTATGGTGTGTGTGTGTGTGTGTGTGTGTGTGTGTGTGTGTGTGTGCGCGCGCGCACGTGTGTGCATACATGCATGGTGCCATGGAACATATGGATAGGACAAAAGAAAACTTTTAGGAGTCAACCCTCATCTTCTCCTTTGCTGTGAGACAGGGTCCTTCTTGTTACTGCTACTTTCCCATATACTGCAGACTAACTTTCTTTTAACATGAATTCCATGGATCTAAATTTGGTTCCTCAGACTTTGCACGGCAAGAACATTTGCCCACTGATTGACTTCCCCAGATCCCTCGTTTTAGCCATTTTGAAGGTTGTATGGTGATACTGCATTATACTTCTAATTAGCATTTCCCAGATAGCTTCGTCATGTACCAATCAGCCACATAGAGGTGACCTCTTTTATGAAGGGACTGCTCACATCTCTCAAGTTTTTATGGCATTTGTGTCTTGTTCCTGTGATTTGAAGGAATCCTTACACATCTAGATGCAAATCCTGGAGCAGATAGATTGTAACAATCTCCTTCCAATCTGTGGAACACCTTTTCACTCTTTAGCCTTGAGATAAGCAGATACTCTCAATTTTAATGTAGTCAAACTTATCAATCTTTTCTTCTTGGGATTAGTAATGTTAATATCCTACTTTGTAAAATGTTGAACTGTTCTAAGGTCATGAAAACACTCTCCTTTCTTCTAGGAGAATTATTGCTTTATCATTTATACTTAGATCTGCAATCCTTCTGGAATTCTTTTTTTGCATACTATCTGTGGATATGTGATTGATCCCAATAACTTGTTAAAAAGAGTCACATGGCTTTCTTGCTTATGCTCATGGTGACACTTCTGTCCCAAGCCAAGTGACTGTGTACATGCTGGGCTGCTTCCAGGTTTTCTGTTGTGTTACGCTGTGTATTTGTTTGTTCGTCCTTGTACCAATAGTACACTCTCTTAGTTGCTGTAGTTATGCTAGGTGTTGAAGTCCTATAGGGGCTATCAGCCTTTTCTGAATTGGTATTTGCCTGCTTTATCTTTATCAATCCATTTACTTTCAGCCCTTTTTTTTCAATTTTTATACACCTATCCCTGTGAGATTGCTCAAACCTGTGCTTTTCTTCTGCCACTTATCAGCAGTTCAGTGCCTGGTGTATGTGTCAAGAATTGGCTATTTCTCCTCATGGGAACTTGGCCAATTCACCTCTGCTTCTCTTTGCTCAGGGATTTTGGCCCCTTAAGTCCTAAATTGATTTTTCTTTCCTTTCTTTTTTTATATTTTAGAAGTTTTCTAGCTGTTCAGAAGGAGCATTACTCTGCTCACAAAGTACTTACCCAATATCCTAGCTAGAAGCAGGTGTTCTAACCCATCATTATTTGATTTGTAAGTGTAATGGTGGGCACAACAGAGAATTTATCAGTGTGATTTACCACATTATTAAATAAATGGGAAAGCACATTATCATGTTAATAAATGCCAGAAAAGATCATTTGATAAAAGTCAACCCTAGTTTATAATAACAACTTTCTTGGAAAATTAGGAATAGAAAGAAATTTCATCAACATTTAAAAAATTTTAAATGTTATATAAGACCTAAAAACTGCATATATTAATGGGTAGAAGATGTAGTATTTCGAACTTTAAAAAATTATTCTATTTTATGTGCACCAGCCTGCATGTATGTAATTATACCCATGTCTTACAGTGTCTGTGGAAGATAGAAGAGGGTGTCAGATCCCCCTGGAACTGGAGCTACAGACTGTTGTTAACCCCTGTATGGATGCTGGGATTCGAACTGGGGTCTTCTCTAAGAGCAGCCAGTCTTCTTAACAGCTGAGCCATTTCTCCAGCCCCTAAGATATTTCAATACACCTTATGTAAGGGTTAAATCAGGTTGAGAATTAGCTCCTCTTTTTTCTTTATAATGAAACTCCTTTTCCAAAGCTGTTGCAAGTATTCACTACATTGTTGTTTTTTCAGTCACCCTACAGTACACCAGCATAGTCAGCTTTGTGTTCCTGTCTGTGACTTGATTCACTTTTTCCCATCCCTTTCTTTCATTCCTATTTTTCCCAGCCTCTGACAATCCCCATCTTACTCTCAGTTTCTATGAGACACCAACTTTCACTCCTCCTCTGTGACAGATTTTGCTATACTTTGCCTTTCTGCACCTGGCTTATTTTACTTAACATAATGTTCTCAACAGAAGTCTCAATAAATATTCAATATTTGTCTCCATTTTATACTTGTTCTCTTGTAGATTAGAAAGAAGACCAAGATGTCAATGTCAGCATTACACGGTCACACAGTGAGAGAGGTCCATACTGATGAAATAACATATATACACAGTTAGGTGTTAATACCCCCCTGGCACATGCATGCACACATGGTGATTAAAAGGCAAGCTATAAAACTATTACTTTTTTCTTAGAAAAATTATAACAACCAAGAAATGCTGATAGCCAGTTATGAAGACATGTCTGTTTCCTGATCATGAGATGACTCCACTTGTACTACCACACACATCTTGCAGGGTGACATAGGAAACCTCATGAGCTCTTCCCCAAGTAAGCCTGCAGTCCCTCAATCCACAGTCATACTGCCTGGCAAGACCAGGTTGGCCCAACCTTCCTAAGACTCTTGATGGAGTCCTGATATCTCATGACTATAAAAGAGAATGGTAGTCCTGGTTACCAAGTTTGTGTGAATGAAGTATTTGAGATGCTTACTTACCTGGACCACCACATATATGAGATTAGTCAGAAGTGCCAGGCCAAGACAGCCACCCTCAAAGAGGAGAGAAGAAAGAGAAGAGTGAGATCCATTACTGAAATAAATGTTGCCAGACGGACCTACAGAAATAGACTAAAAAGAATATAAAGAAAAAAGGAGAAATACACAGAATTCTTCAAGACTCGTGGCCTGGTCTGAACCCAATAAAGACTATTTATCAAAACAAAACAGAAACAGAAACAAGAGGAACAAAAACTGATGAAACCAATAACAGAATCCAGTATTTATTTATTTTTATTTTTGTGTGTGTATGAATGTACTGTCTGCATGCATGTTTGTGCACCCATGTTGTGCAATGCCTCGGAGGTCAGAAGGGGGTGTTGGATTCCCCTGGAACTGGAGTTAAAGACGGTTCTCAGCTGCCATGTGGGTGCTGGGTATCAAACCCAGGTCCTTTACAAGAGCAGTCGGCGCTCTTAACCACTAGGCCATCTCTCCAGCCCCAGAATCCAGTTTTATTTTCAGAAACATCATAAATATAAAATATGTAATGTTCATCTACATTGGACATTATAAAATTGAAGGATATGAAAGACACAAATAGAAGATGAATTCTATTAGAGGAAGTCTAAGAACACTTTCTAACAAAGGAAAAAAAAAACACTGTGTGGTATAAGGGGCACTCATGAAAGAAATTCACCTCAAAATTAATTAGTGTGTGAATTTGCATGTGACATTCTCCTCAGATGGCTCAGGTGGCCAGCTCCAGGGAAGGGGTGACACTTGAAGACAGTGAAAAGAGAAAAATGCACACAGGAAAAACAAGATTTTATGAATCTCTCTCACTCTAAGACAGTTCAGAATGTGACTCAGTGGTAGAGAAGGATAGAGAACTCAGCAGCAGAAAGGGAGGGAAATGCCAGCCAGATTTGGAACCATGTCTATCAACAACTCATACCTGGCTACAGCTAACTTGTTAGTAGCAATGCTAAGTGATAGGGAGATGTTACACATATATGGAAGGAGCTGGTCCCCATCCTGCCCTGTGCACAGGTGGTAACAAGGAGCCCACAACATGATGTTCTTTGCAAAATCTAAGAACACTGGGCTGAGGATGTAGCTCAGTTGGTAGAGTGCTTGCCAAGCTTGCATGAAGCCCTGTGCTTATCCCCAGCACCACATGAACCAGACATGGGGGCAATTTCGGTAACTTGAAGGCTAGCTTTAATCTCCAGCGTTAAAACTTCTGAGGCATTTCCTCTGAAATTGCTATTCAATTGGACACTGATTCCAATTTAACACTAGTCCCACCAAGGCCCTCTACTAAGGAGTCTACAAAAAAGATGGAAGCCTACGTATCTCTGATGTTCTGAAGTATCTTTCTTGCTAAGACACTTTAGGTATGTATATACACTGGGTCTCTTAGCAACAGAGCTGGGATATCACTTGAAATGCTGCATAGTGTGTTCACATTCTTTTTTTGAGACAAAGTCTCAGGTAGCCAAGGCTGGATAAGTATCCAAGGATCACCTTGAACTTCTAATACTCCTGCCTCCAATGTCCTGATTTCTGGGATTACAAGCATGTGGCCCTCTTGCCTAAGGGAGTGCTGGAGTGTATATGCATCCTTCCATACAGCATACGCTCACTTCTCGGCAGAAAACTAATATTTCTCACTGTAAGTCCAGAACTCTTCACCTAAAGAGATTTTTGGCATGCAATGGAGTGGGAATCTAAGATGGAGGGTGTTGCTAAGTTAATGTGGCTGAATCTCAGGGCAATGAAGCAATGGCCAGCCATGATTTTTTTCCGTTTATCAGGAGTTTATCAGAACCTGTTGTGTGAGGTTGATATAGAACATAGCCCTCCCCAGCAGCTGAGGAGATTGCTCAGTTGGTAAAGTGATGGTCGTGCAAACATAAAGACCTGGGTTTGAGCTCTAGAAGTCATGTAAGAAAAACAGGCATAGTAGTATGCATTTGTAATCTAGCACTGCAAGGTGGAGATCACTGGCCAGCAGAATTGGGGGGTCCTCATCCCAGTGAGAAACTCTGCCTGAAAAAAGATCAATAAGACAAAACGAAACAAAAACCCCACAAAACTAAGGTCAATGGTGTCTGAGGAATGATACCCAAGTTGGACTTTGGTTTCCACATGGATTTGTGCACATATGTGTGCATGTAATATATATATATGTGTGTGTGTGTGTGTGTGTGTGTGTGTGTGTGTGTGTGTGTGTGTGCTTACATACTCATGCACACATATACATACACACACCTCACCTGCAGAGAGGAGAGAGAGAGAGAGAAGTCTGGAAGTTGTTTCCTGTCAAAAGATCAGGGTGTATGAAGTTGCTCCAAATGCTGCTACTGAACATGATATTCTTCTTGGGGCTCTTCTGAAGACATGTTTGTATACTGGGTAAACAACACTAAAGGCTAGGGCACCCTCCATTACCCCATTACCAGCAATGATCTCACACCTGACATCAGCTCCAGTTGGCAAATCAGTCCTACATGCAACTGGGAGAAGAGAGCTAAGAAGAGAGCGTGTCCCTGGAGGGGTGCTGCCCCCTGTCTTTCTCTGTCCAAAATACTTTTCTACTAGTTTTTCTACTGGGTTTTGAGCAACTGGTCTGACGTTTTCCCTCCATTTAACACTTCTCCTAAAAGTCATTTCTCCTCCTCAGTGAAACAAAAAGAAAGAGAGCAAAGTAATTAAATCTTTTCCAACTATAACTGCTTATGAATGGTATTAATCTATGGTGCTCAGGGTGACACCAAAGCATGGAATGGCAAGTGGCTGGACTGAGAGTTGTTAGTGCCCATCCTGCTTGGAAGAGAGTAGAAACAGGGATCTTCCAAGACAGTTTGTACAATTGTATGTTATGGATTTCTCTGGCTAAAATCCCAGTTAATTTGTATGTAAATTGATCTCAGAAAGTTGTCTTTGTTGGAAAGGCATGTATGATATCAAAAGTGACATTTGGGCTGGGGAGCTGGCTTATGGGTCAAGTGCTTGCTTGCCTAGCAAGTGTGAGGACCTGAATTTGGATCGCCAGATTCCATGTAAAGCTGGGTTCAGTAGTGTTCATCTGTAATCCCAGTACTCCTGTGGCAAGGTGGACGCAGAGACAGGAGGAGCTCTGGAAGCTCGAGGGTCATTCAGGCTGCTGAACGTAGTGCCAAGTGAAAGACCCTGGATAAAGTGGACAAAGACAACATGGAAGGCTATATTCTGACCTCTACACACACGCACAGAAACACACACACACGTGTACATGTGCACACACATGCACACAGACACACACAAAGATTTTTCTAAAGAAGTGATATTCTCATGGCTGAAACATTGTAGAGTAATGAAGACATCAAAATTGCAGTTGTTGGAAGGAGTCCGATGGGATGAAGCACTTAGCTAAGGTTCCGAAACAGTGAGTTATAAACCACTTTTTCTGTGATTGAATAGAGTTGGCTTTGTGATAGAAGACTTGTGAAGAACCTCTTTTCTTTTTATGTAGGCCTTTAATTTCAGGTACATTGTGAATTGGTTATCAGATGTGGCATGATATGACCACAGGGACCCAATGGCAGATCATACGTAGATGTGGCACAATGAAGAAAGGGATTTTTGTGGTTTTTCCAATCACTTAATATAGTTAGTAAAGGAAATTAAAGTCACCAAAGTGGCTGAGATGACTGCTTTACTGGCTTTCTGATTCTGTTTGAGCACAGAGATGCAAGATGAGCTGGGGAAATAAACTAGAGAAGAAGGTGGGGTCAGTCCTGAGCTCAGTTGGCTGATGAGTGAAATAGACTTCTCAAGGCTAAGGTAAATGAAGGCTGTGGACAGACTGCCCAAAAAGCCTTAGACATCAGTCTGGCTAGGGACTGTTGTTTTTTTTTTGAAATGAGATTTAGGATGAATTCAAAGGAAGTCTTCTGATGAAGATTGTAAGTGAAAGCCAAGTTCAATAATAAATGAAAAATAGCCACAATTAGTGTACTAAGTGCATTTTAGGATTTATTTAAAGATCTGATCTTTTTGGAGGACTATTTACTTCAGCCTTTAAAGTTTGAGCCATGCCATTTTAAACGTAGCACTTGATTATGGAGGATTTTGAACATACACAAAGATAGACAAATACTCTTGCTGAACATCCTTATCCTTGTTGCCCAGACTTGATGGTAATTTACCCACCTGAGTCCACCCTCTGGAGAGCCCAAGCACCTCTCGTGTTCACATATTCTTTGAAGCAAAACCCATAAATCACATCATTTCATCTATAAATATTTCAGTGTTTCTGCAGAAGAAAAAGCATAGTTCCTTTACCAAACATGATAAACCTTTCGCTCATCCATCCCAGTCAGTGGAGAGATGGATCATTTGACACGTAAGGTCATACTTGAGGCAATCTTGATTCCCCTTGGGATTCATACCCACCAGCCTTTTGGGTTCCTGATTTAGAAATGTAAATGGCAAACACAGTAGGAAGTGGTACAATGTGTAACAGTCATTGTGTTATGAAGATCACTCCTGACTGAATCCAGAACGACCAGCTTGCATTAATGGGGCCACTGAGCACCAAGCAGCCTTAAGTTAGTAACTGCAGAGGAGGAAAAGAGATTTAGTATAGTTAAGGGGAAAGAGATGGGTTTTCATTTGAGATGAGCTTCTGTTGTCTGTAATAAGGCAGGATGGACTTAACTAGAAGTGGATCAACACAAATGCAAGATGTACAGATGGACCCATGTGCTTTCTTGCTTTGGAGACTATTCACAGGTTAGATGGAGCCATGTTGAAAAATCTCTGTAGGCAAAGAATATCCTGGGCCCTGGATAGATTTCTGCCTTCTCTTCTAGTCTGTAATTGAGGTCCAAGGTCAGCTATAAGTAGGAAGAGGGAGCCAGGGGACAGTCTTCAGGCTTGTGTTTCTAGGGCATACAAGGTAAATCATTAGTATGCTCATACTTCCTTTCCTGCACATGTGGTCAGCAAGCCTGCGATGTTATTTTCCCTCAGTGAGTACATTGGTGCAGACTCACCATAGTCAGGGTGAGCTGGAATTACAGGGCTGGACAGCAATCAATCCCTGTGTGTTTAACCTCTAATTCTTGAGTTTCAGTTATAACTCATCATATGGTGGGACCACCTGGCAGCTTTGTTCCAGGAGAAACCCTCTGTGGCTTTTAAGTGTGTGTGTGTGTGTGTGTGTGTGTATGTGTGTGTGTGTACTCCATTCTGAATCTATGCCTGGAACGTGTGGGTATCCCAGGCTGTGGTTGAACATGGGATGTAAAGCTCAGTGGGTGAGCAAGACCCTGCTTACTGTTTTCATAGCTCCATTGTTTGTTGTTGTTGTTGTTGTTGTTTGGTGGTGATGGTAGAGGTGGTGGAGACTGTGTGAGTGTGTGTGTGTGTGTGTGTGTGTTTGTGTGTGCGTGTAAAACTCCAGTCATCTCACCTAGGAATAAGAACCATCACCATTTTCCAGAGTTTCATGGAATTTTCTATCAGGAATTCTTCAAGCCACACAAAAAAGAAAAAGCCTAGGGACATATTGGACACACAAAAGTGTATCAGAGGCCCAGATCCAGGACTGGCTACTTTTGGTAATCATTGTCACCTAGAAAAGGACTTGAAAGGTTTTCACTTACATTGTTATTGTGTGTGTCCAATTAGATGGCATCAAATCTACCATCATTCCAAGTGCTAATGTTTATGGTATTTTCATTAGAGTTTGAAAACTGATTAGAATAATATGTCAAATGCTACATTGATCTGCTTCTCTGTGGTACAATGTTACTACAAGCCATAACTACAGGGAAAACCCCATCCCATTGGCTGGTATAATTTAAAGGAAGACTGCCAATCCTTTCACCTTCCTCCACGTGAAAGCTGTAGACTCCTATAATTAATTACATCAACACCAATGCTAAAGTCTTCTCAGTTTATTCCCCGGAGGTCCCAACCCAATTTTCCTCAGTGGACTGGGTACAGTTTTATTTCCCTGGCTTTTTTTCCCCAAGGACACAATTTTCTCCAGGCACAGGATTTCCTTTAAATTTTTTTTCTCTAAAATCCAAGTGTTATTAATGCATTCTCAGTCACTCCCGGAAGTTACTGACCCACATAACAGACACAATTTAAAAACCATACAGTCATGTAGAAGCGTTTGTGTATACCCGATTGTCCCCTCTCTTATCCCTTCTCTTCTTGGGTATATGGACTGTATTTCAAAGGTTGCATAGTAGTATTTAGTAGCATTTGACACTGTATCATTTCATATTTTCTTGCTAACTTGGTGATGGGTTGGAAGAAATTGAAACTCATTTATAATATTCTCAAGAATTTCATAGTAGATAGGTCCTTTAAAATGAGTTCATGTATTTATTTATTCAACGATTTGCCAAGCTCTTTAGCAGGCAGTGTTGAGAGTATATAGGAGATAAACTCAGGTCCTCACCCACAAGAAGTTTCTGTCTAGGAGAGCTATAGAAGTCAGAGGGAATAATACTGTGGGAAAACAGAGATTGCTGGACTTTTCTTGAAGGATGGGTGCAGCATCTGCTTGGTTCTCCCCCTACTGCTCCACACCCTTCTTGACTGGGCATGCTCTTCATTACCCTGCCTCTGCCCATTCCTCCTGATCCAATGTCAGGGTCTCCTGGCTCTGATGCATCTCAAAGGGAAACAAATCAGCTCCCTCCTGTATTTTGATGCCACATGTCTTATCTGTCCATTTTGTGGTACAAAGACTGTGGCTTATGCCTTTGGGTATCTAAAGTTCCAAAGGTTTTCTTAGAATACCTCTGGGAGAGAAAGCCAAGGTTACCACATACAATGTACCTCACCTCTTTGTCCCAACCTCGTTTCCTTCTAACTGGCAGGGCCACGTGGGCCCGAGGCTTTGAGTCTGGGGCTGAAGAGATAGTTTAGACTATCTGAATCCTGTGACTGTCCTGAACTTGACAGGGGAAGTGTGAGGACATGGTTCCAAAAGGCCACCACCCTCAGGTCTTCCCTGAGCCTGCAGGAAGGGCAGAGGATGGCGACTGGAGGCCATTAGAGCTGGCTGTGCTTGGGAACAAGCCCTCCTTCCCCAAACGCGGGCATCTCTGTCACCCTTCTTCCTTGCTTGCCCTCTCACTAGAGCTGGAACAGAACAGTCTGTGCTTCCATCTAATCCTTCCCCCCTCTTCCCTCATCCTCAGCCAATATTTCCCAATGCATTGCTTATGGTATGCCATAGAACACGAGAACATGAGTGGATATACATGCTCTTAAATAAACTCAGCATCTAACTGACCACTCCTTTGCCTTGTACCTGCTTACATATTTTTTCCCTAGGATAATAAGAAACTTCTTCCTATTTTTTTTTTTTTTTGTTGTTGTCTTTTTTGTGGAGGGGTATCTCTGAGATAAGGTCTCCCTATAGCCTCAGCTGACCTGGAACTTGCTATGTAGACCAGGCTGGGTTCAATCTCACAGAGATCCACCTGCCTCTGTCTACCAAGTGCTGGGATTAAAGGCATGTGTCACCAAGCCCTCAGCTTCCTGTGTTCATCCTCTGCTCCAAACTCAATTTGTCGTTCCTCATCAAATTCCGTATGATCTTGAACTTACCCACTGTTGTCTCTGGCTGTCTTTGCACATCCTAGTAAAAAAGGTGGTTATGTCTTCCTCTCCTTTAACCTTTGAAAACATCAGGCTCTGAGACCCAATACCAACTCTTTATTGGGACCTTCTCCAAGTGCTCCAGCTTGGGTCACACCCTCATGAGAGCTTCAGTACCAGCTCAAATTACCATATTTTATTATAAATATATTTAAATGTGTAGTGTGATGATCTGTCACCTAGAGAGAGAAGGGATTACTTTCTCATCCATCATGGACACTTGGGTACCTGGCTGAATGCCTCATGTTTGTTAATATAAGTAGAAAGAAGCTTAGATCACAGCTTCTTTCTACTTATATTAACATTATATTGACCCAAGCTGGAGCACTTGGAGAAGGTCCCAATAAAGAGTTGGCATTGGGTCTCAGAGCCTGATGTTTTCAAAGGTTAAAGGAGAGGAAGACATAACCACCTTTTTTACCAGGATGTGCAAAGACAGCCAGAGGCAACAGTGTGTAAGTTCAAGATCATATGGAATTTGATGAGGAACGACAAATTGAGTTTGGAGCGGAGGATGAACACAGGAAGCTGAGGGCTTGGTGACACATGCCTTTTTATTTTTTTTTATTATTTATTTTTGTATGTGTATGAATGTATTGTCTGCATGCAGGTCTGTGCACCCGTGTCGTGCAATGCCGCGGAGGTCAGAAGAGGGTCTCGGATTCCCCTGGAACTGGAGTTCTCCTGGAATTGGAGTTCTCCTGGAATTGGAGTTACAGACGGTTCTTAGCCACCATGTGGGTGCTGGGGATTGAACCCGGGTCCTCTGTAAGAGCGTCAGTGCTCTTAACCGCTAGGCTATCTCTCCAGCCCCGACGCATGCCTTTAATCCCAGCACTTGGTAGACAGAGGCAGGTGGATCTCTGTGAGATTGAACCCAGCCTGGTCTACATAGCAAGTTCCAGGCCAGCTGAGGCTATAGGGAGACCTTATCTCAGAGATACCCCTCCACAAAAAAGACAACAACAACAACAACAAAAAAAAAAAAAATAGGAAGAAGTTTCTTATTACACTCTCTCCTAACTTAATTCCTCTTAAATTATTTTATTGACGTATGCATGCGTTCATTCCTGTAAAATATTTATTGAGTACCTACTATGTGGGAACTCCCACCATCTCTCTCTAATCAACAAAGCCTTGATTAAACAGACATGAAAGAGAAGCAGCTGCCAAGCTTTCCTCCAGGAAGCTCTGCTCCACGGGACTTTGTTATGAATCCCAGACCTTCGGTTTCCTTTCGTCAGCTTTTTCCTTAATGGTCAAACTCATGGTGGCAGTGACAATGGATTCTGCATTAGTATTAAAAATTTATTCAATAAATAATGGATTAGAACCTCTGTTTAATAATTATTAATGCCCTGCAATTTCAGTTGCCCAAATCTCAAGATGTTTTAAACATAACTAATTGAAAATACAATTAACAGCAACTTGCAGAAATAAATCTGAAAGGCAGTGCACCCTTGAAAACCCGAGGGTCTAACAGAAAAAAACTCAGAAGCAACTCCTTCCTCTCTGCACACTGCCCCCACCTGGAGAGAAGATGCCGAATCCAGCGGAGGGTGGTGATACTTGGCAGAGTTTGGAACACACAAGTAGGAGAATGGCAGCTTTTTTCCTGATACTAAAACTTCAGGTGAGCACTTTATCATGCCCAGGGGGCAGGAGGATGTCCCTGACCCATATAGTGACCTCAGATATGTGCCCAATATGGGCCTTTAGAGAGAACTCTGTAATCACCCTGGGTTCCGAGGCTCCCGTGTCCTTTTGTGGCTGGTTCTGCATAGCCTGAGTGAGCAGAATCAGTTCTGTTAAGTCTTTGGACCCTTGTTCTTCCTTGCCTGAACAAGTCAGCAAAGAGAAAATGGAGCAAAGTATCCCCAGAATGGACCCCAGTTGGTTTGGGCTCTACGATCCTAGAGTGCTGTGGAAAGGCACTTGGCTCTGGGTAAAGCTTACCATGGTGACAGGTATGGGTTTTGTGACTGACTATACATAGTTTTTCTACTCTGCTTTCACCACCAAGAAGTTTTTCTTCTTCACAATGGCTTTTGAACTCGGGCACACTGGCCTCCTTGCTTCCATCAGTAATTCATAGGGAGTGTTGGGTGAATGTTCAATGACAGGTTGTAGGGAAATTAATCAGCAGCTCTGATTGGCACAAAGCACATCCAATCCCCTCTCACTCTGCTGTGGCCACATTTTCAACAGAACAATATAGTTATTGGATACATGCATGCTATTTATTCTTAGAGAATAGGAGAGTGGCTAAGGGGGTGGATAGTTCAGTTGATAAAATGCTTGCTATACAAATAAGAGGACCTGAGGTCCTCTTATTTGTATAGCAAGCATTTTATCAACTGAAATAGCAAGCATTTTATCAACTGAACTATCCACCCCCTTAGCCACTCTCCTATTCTCTAAGAATAAATTTTATTCATTTTATCCTAGAACCCATGGGAAAAGCTAGGTGTAATGGTGTGTGCTTGATTACTTTTTGAAACAGGGACTCCTGTAGCCCTAGGCTAACCTCAGTTTCACAGAGATCTACCTGCCTCTGCCTCCCCAGTGCTGGGATGAAAGGTGAGCATCACCATGCCAAATATGGTATGTACTTGGAATCCCAGTGTTGAGGAGAGGGTGACATGAGCATCCTTGGGGCTTGCTGGTTAAGCAGCCTAGGCAAACTGGTGAGTTCTAGGCCAGTGAGAGAGCCTATCTCAAAGTACAAGGTGGAAAGCATCCTGAAAAATGACCCTTGAGGCCTCCAGCTTCTACTTGAATATACAAATCCGTGCATTTTAGCACACACACACACACACACACACACACCACCACCACCACCAACAACAACAACAACAACACTTGAACAAACAAAAATAAACAAAAACAGAATAGAGCTAAAGAAGCAGCACCCTGTTCTAGAGGTCCATATGCGAGCATCTTGGCTAGGCCTGAGGTATGCTGAAAGTGCCTCCTGCAATATGGCCAAACATATAAATAGGGGCATATTGCAAAGGCCTGGAAAGTCAGGCCAGTGAGTCTGACATTCACTGCAAAGAGGGCAATAAAGGATTTTTAAGCTAGAAAGTTGCATGGATTTTAGCTTTATCTGTTTATGATAAGACGGTGGTACTTAAACTTTATTGAGCATCAGTACTTCTTGGAAGATGAATCAATTATGATTGCTGATACATGTTGCTGTGGGATGAAGCCTGAGAATTTGCTTTCCAGCCAAGTATTCAGGTGATTTTGGTACTGTTGGTCCCAGAGATTAAGATTTGACACCATATCTCTTGAGGATGTTTTTGGAGGTAAGCTAGGAGGGAGACGTGAAGCTCATTGAGAAACTCAAACAATAAAGTGCAGTGGTCCCAGACTGATTTGAAGGAGGACCCAGACCTCTAAAGCAAAAGGGAGACACTGAAGAGAAAGAATAAGCAGATTTGGTGTTCACCTGGATGAATGGGAAATACTGGTGAATTCTCCAGGGTGTTCTCTATGGAATCATGAAAGGGGATGAGGAACATTAGACAGAGACTTCCTGGTCAGAATGGAGGGAAGCTGTTTGTTCCAACAATCTAAGGCATGAGGCCCACTGGGAAGTTGAGAATAGCAGGTGCTTTCTAGCTAGGCCCTTAGAGTTGAGGTGCAGAGGCAATATTGCCAGAATACCACAGGGCTACACAACTAGGGTGAGTTAAAGAAGATGCTAATGTCCAAAATGTATGCAAAATTTGCTAACATCTTCAATATGAGCATGCCCTTAAATTTTAGTGTTAAATAACTCCCTTCACTCACTTAAGCCCTGAGGTGACATGATGCTATTGCTTCAAGTCAGAGTTGGAATTTCTGTCCTTAAAATTTTAGTTCTGGGGGCTGGAGAGATGGTTCAGCAGTTAGGAACACTTGATGTTCTTACAGAGGACCTGGGTTCAATTCCCAGCACCCACATGGTGGTAGGCAACCATCTGTAACTACAGTTCCAGGGGATCTGATGCTGCCTTCTGACCTCTGTGGGCATTGTATGACACAGGTGTTCTTACATACATGCAGGGAATATACTCATATATATATATATATATATATATATATATAATAAGATGTTAAAAATATTTTCACTTCTTATTGGAATCAAGTCATAGGCAATTGCCCATTTAGCAAGAGACTACCATCCTCTTGAATACAACTTGTATTCATCCAAATTGTGTGCCTACATTGCTACTAAATGGAGCTAACTAAGCACAGAGATGGCAAGAAAGCTTTATAGATCTATATAGCCATGAGTGGGTCATGTGACACAGTTTCTCAAGGGATACCCAAAACTTAGTACTTCTGTAGGGGGGAGAATCATTTGTACTGAAGAATGTCAAAGATCAAGTCTGGAAGCTTCTTTATTAGATGCACTTTTAAATATACTGTTTTGGGTTGTTTATTTTTGTTTCTCTTACTGCCTTAAGGACATAATATATGGAACTCCACCATGCAGGCAAAGCAATCCAAGTTTAATCTCCAAGCATTCATCTCCCAAGTTCAGATTTTTCTTCCCTCGTCTCAGCTGCTACGTTCCCCAACTTCTGAATGTCTAAAAATACCCAGCGTGATTCCCTCTACAAAACACCAGCACCCTGCCAGCTGTTAAATAAATAAACTCGAAACAAAAATGCTGTAGCTGTGAAATAAGATATATTTAATTAAATAAAAAGGGAAAGCAAGTGCTATTACAAGAACATAAAACTGTAAGGCATAAGATAAAAACTAAATTACTACAAGGCAGCTCGATCCAATCTAATCCTTGAAGATAAAGATGAAACCAGAAAATTGCATGTATTGAGAAATCAACATAAGCCCTGAGCAAATATTAACTAGAGATCTATAAACTGGTTGATAATAAACAGTACTATGAACATTAGGATTAGGGGAGGAAATGGAAATGGAATCACATCAGGTGAGGGGACCTTGAGTTCATCTCTCCATCCCCCTTGGAGCAAGCCTTGGGATGATCTTGTTTGAGTGACTTTTCCATTAGCTAATTTCAGTCAATCTGAGAGGGAAAACTGAACGGTATGGAAGTAGCTATGCACATTTCTATCTATCACCTTTTGAAAGACACAGATATTGATGTGTTCTCTTCTTACCAGGCCATAAAATGGAGCCTACAGATAAAAATGTTTGCTTTTTACCATGGGTTTCTAACTTAGCTATTGACACCGTTTTAACAGTATATTTAACCATGAAGAATGGTCCAATTACATGTTAAGTAGCCTTTTTTTATAGTTCTAATAAAGGTCCATTTAGACGTTTATACTGACAACTCAGTTCTTTGGAAGGGCATTTTTCAAGTTGCCTGCTGAAAGAAGACGTTTCATAGCAAATATATATATATATATATTTTTTTTTCCCCTTTAAAAATAAAAGGCTTGCTATTAGCTGGAGAATGTTGCTCTAGCTTTCAGAGGAAAGAGGACATGTACAGAGGCCGGGCCTGCCAGTGGAGAAGTCAGCAGAGGCAGCTGGGAAAATCAAGCTAATTCACAGGTGAAGATGTCCTCTTTGTCTGAGTTTCAGGCTCTGGGATAAAGACGCTCCTTTGAGAGCATTCATGCGTGTCCCACCCCACACGGGGAGCTGCTGAATGCTGGCTGAATGGGAGCCCGACTCCAGAGAGCGAGGGGGCGGCTCTGACAGACAGGTACCAGCATTCTCTGTCACATCAAGGTCCAGGGACAGCCAGGGCCTCTGAGGGAACCAGGAGCCCCTTTGGGGACAGAGTTAGTGTTCTTAGGCCCCTGGGGATGTGTGTGACCTGGGGGCTCTTGGAAAGTAGGTTTCTCTTTTTCTTTTCTTTTCTTTTTTTTTAAATGAACACTTCTAGTGAGACTCCAACCAGAGTTCCTGACATAAAGAGGTCCCTACATGCTCACCGCAGTCCTGGGCAATGCTCTCTGCTCCCTCTCAGAGTCAAGGTCTTGCCATTAACTCCTTCTGGGCCTTTTTGGGGTCTCCTGTTCTTGCTCATAGCTTCTTGAAGATGGGGGCTGTCGTAGTTTTCTGGGGCTTCTAGAACAAAGCACCACATACTGAAGCAATGGCTTAACCGGCAGAATCAGATTCCCTCACAGTGCTGGAGGTCAGAAAGCACAAGTTCAAGGTATTGACAGGTTTTCCTCCAGAGCCTTGTCTCCTTCGCTTATGTGTGGGCTTTATCATTACCTTCTATTTGCTTATGACTGAGCCCTAACTTCCTCTTCTTATAAGGGCACCTCATCCGCATAATGGTGAGAGCCCACTAAATGACCTCATTTAACCTCCTTAAAGTCCAGTCTCCAATTACAATCACATTCTGAGCTCTTGAGAGTTATGACTTCAACATTTGAATTTTTAAACGTAATACAGCATCCAACAGAGCTTCACCTTAATCTTCCTTGTATAAAAGGTATCTACATATATCTGCTTCTCCCTCTGCTTCAGAGTGGTAAAGATGGAGTGGCAAAAATAATAAACATCAGATATGACCATTTTCCTTGTATTTAAGGGGACCGTGAGGCAAGTTGTCCTGCATAAAACATTCTGTTTCAAGGTAAAGAAAAATTTTACTTTCAAAGATTCTGCAAATGTCATTCTTCACCATGCCTGGTCTCCATCTCCAGAGTTTCTTACGTAATTGATCTGGGTTAAGGTCCAGGCGTGCATAATTTTTCAAGGTTCCCCAAGTGATTCTAATATGTAGCTAGAATTGATAAATCACTGTTCTGAGGGTCTCTTGGTGAATGAAGGTGGCCCTCAAGTATGGGCAGTTTGATTTGACAAGTCACTTCTGAAGCACTGAGACCCTCCCAGGCGTGGTCTGGAAGCAGGAAAGAAGGGTCACAGCTGGTTTGGGTAATGGAATATGGACATTTTATGTAGGTTGGAGAGAAATATTTGTTGATTTGGGCACATAATTTAATAGGTGCTGACTTTGACATGAAGTAAACATGGGCTTACCTGTGGAAAGGCAACTGAGCTTACTTCTGGCTAAATAAGTCAGATGATGGAACGGGATCTCAAGGATAGCTCCAGTGAACTGGTGGGTGCAGTGAAATCCTGAGAACAGCCTCCAGTGGTAAAGTGTATGGCCAATCGGACACTGAAGAGAGGAAGAGGGACTCTTTCAGAAGAGGCTGGTGGGCTCTGCACTGCAGAGCCACACTAGGAGCGGGGTGTGCTGTGGGAATATCTCCTGTTGAGCTCGCTTGTTCTCAGGGAGTTTTGTGTGATAACACTGTATCTCACTTAGATTCCCCACCTCTACACCCCCAGTTCCTCAGTGTTGTCTCCAAACCTATCATAGATCCTCTTTGATTACTCAGCCCTATAGAACAAAGAAAAAGACCACACAGAGAGAGGACTTTGGTTCTTCTTGTTCTCCTTTGACCAAGGCATTTAGCTCGGTGGTTCTTCACTGGCGATCTAATTTTGAAATAAATGGGAGTCTTTCTAAAAATATTGATTGTGGCTCCAAACTTGTACCAGTTCTGTTAGTTTTTAGGAATGGGGGTCCACGCAGCCTATATTGACAACCTGTGACATAGAGACAGGTGGTAGTCCTAGAACTCCAAATAGAAAGGCCTCAGACCTGAGAGAACTCTAAGGGAAGCCTGAAGGAGCAGGTGAGACACACTCTGGTCTCTAGGTAGAAACATCAGGTGAGGGCAAGCCATGACTTGGTGGTGGTAGCAAGATCTGGATTACTCAAGTACTCACAGGATTTAACAAAAAGTTTAGTGTGTATGCTAACCTCATTGGTGTGTTACTGAATTGCGTATGCGTCCTGTACTTCTTAGGGATATGCTACATGGGGCTGGAGGGGAAATAGGACAAGTAGCTAAAATAGATTTTAAAAATTGTTACACACACATAATATATATCCTATTTTGTCTTTCTACCTTTAAACTTGGCAGGGGCTGATGGGCACTGAGCTTGTACTGTCCTCAGCATATCAATTTTCAGGAACTTTACATCGGAATTTTGAAGACAATGTATATCCACATGCAAATACAAAATTTCAGTCACTAAAGTACTTGCTAGGGAAGAACAAAGACCTGGTTCAATCCCCTGAACTCATAGAAAAACCTGTGTGCGGTAAAATGTCTTCACAATCTTAGCACTGTGAACTAAGCGACAGGCAGATCCCTAGGATTTCCTGGCCAGACAGCATAGCCAAATCAGGGAGGCCTAGGTCCCAGTGAGAGATTCTTCTTCAAAAACCAAGGCTTCAGAGGTTGACTTCTGGCCTCCACATGCATGTCTGCACACACACACACACACACACACACACACACACACACACACACACGCACACAGATATGTACCCCTGTACAGTGTCAAGTCAGTAAGGGGAGAGAACTACTGTGAAGCTACCAAAATACACATCTGAGTTAAACATTGAGCTGACCTAGGTCAACACTGGAATCTTTGGGTAGAAATCAGGGGTATGGGGTCTGATAAGGAACAAGCAGCTGCTGTGTTTTAAAGATAAAATAGTGAAGAAGTCAACTAGATAGGAATGATTTCACCTTAGACTCCAAGGCTCCTTCAAGTATTTCTGAAAGTTGGAGGAATAAAAAAGAAAGAAAAACATGTTTCTTGTCACGTCGCCATATTCCTAACCTACTTTAAGGAGACTTATTTTCTCAGTCATTAGTTGTTGTTTTGCATTCTTAGAGATTTTGAAGTTTCTCTTAATCCCTCCTAAATCCTGTGCATTTCGAAGGTAACCTGGAGAGGCTCAGAGTGCCCTAGAGATGTTGATAAAGCTCCAAATACTTTGTTGGAGGAGCTTTTTCATCATCCACCCCGCATTTAATTCACTTAATGCCTGGGCGTGTGATTGGTGGTGCTCGGGTGCAGGGGCAAATACCAGCTAAGTGGGAATGAAACTTCAGCCTTCACTTTGTGGGAGAAAAGTGAGCGGTGAAGGAATTTGTGCTAAGCACATTAGAAGTTAGCTATGTATTAGTAGGAAAAAGTAACTGTGGTTTATATAGGATATAATCAGACTTAACTCACAAGCTTTTAAGAATTCACCCCTTGATAGGAAAAATAACAGCTACACAAAATCACGTCAATAAAGCTATTGGAATCACAATAAGGCAGGAAAGTTAAAGCAAAGAAAAACATTGAACATCTGGATTGAAATCATGATGTGGCAGGAGCTTTGTGTGTGCACCTGCAGGTGTGTGTGTGTAGGTATATATGTGTGTACACGTGTGTGCAGGTATGTGTTTATACAGAAGGGTCTGTGTAGGATCCAGGTTGACATCAGGCATCTTCCTCTATTGCTCTCCATAATGTTTTTTTGAGACAAGGTCTTTCACTGAACCTGGAGGTCACTAGTTGGTGAGCCTGGCTGGCAGTGAGCTCCTCGAATTTCCTGTCTCCATCTCCCAGGTGTGGGACTACAGGTACACACTGACATGCTTGGCTTTTTTGTGGGTGTTGGGGATGAACTCAAACTTTGATGCTGGCACAGCAAGCACTTTGCCCCCCTGGGTCATCTCCCTAGCCCAAAGGGCTTTTATAAAAGTTATTCAGCCTGATTGTTCCTGGGAGCTTTGCATATAAGATGATTCTCTTTTCCTCATTGTTTGAACCTGGAAGTCTCTCTTCAATTCATGGTCTTCAGATGCTGCGTGGGTAGTGGGAGGAACCTCTCAGATCAAGGGAAGAGGGAGTAAGGGGACCTTGGGTGGGATGCTGTAGAGCCCACGGCTCAGCGTATGTGAGGGTTAGAAAATGGCAATGCCTAAACAGCCTCCCGGACCTGTCCTGACTGCTTCTTATCTAATTAACAAAGGACCTATCTTTAGAGTTGTCAGGGTATCCCAGGGCATCTGTTTGCTTGATGAAGATGCTCAGATCTGAACAGAGGGCAACAGCAAGAGAGGTAGGTACTCTTACAGAGATCACATGTTTAGTGCAGGACAAGGCAAAGTGGTGACTAAAAGCACCATTAATTTCCATGGAAACTGGGATGTGCAGTAATGAGTTTCCAGGGGAGCAGAGGGAACTGGGAAATGCTCCATAAGACCCTCCGAGGAGCCGAGGGACAAGGAGGTGTGTGTACACAAGGTCCTCTCATCAAGCACTCACAATAAAGGGTCCTTGGTCTGTATGTATGTGACATGCTACCTTAAAGAGGTGGATACAGAGGCCTGGAGTGATGGATCAGGTGGTAAGAGAGCATACCGGCCTTGCAAAGAAGCTCCCAGCACCTATGCTGGAGAGCTCACAAATGCCTGTAACTCCAGGGAATCCAACTTCTCTGGGCTCTACCAGTACCTCTACATGTGTATATACCCATACACGGACACACACACACACACACACACACACACACACACACACACACACACCCCTTTCCCTGACATGGAGCCAGACACCAGTGGAAACCAAGGGCTTGGATCAACTGGGCCTAGAGGCGATCCCAGTTAGACACAGAGCAGGAGGAGGAGAACTGGGTACCTAGCCCTACACATTTTCAATACAGAGGAGGCAAGGGAGGTGCTGTCAGTTTCTGGGTGATTTCCTGTGCTGGCAGCCAGCTGTTGCATCAGGCTTAGCAAGGACGAGGGATGTAGAGTGAGCATTAGGGAGTGCAGTCCTCTGCTAGGAGTGCCTGATGGAGTGTCACGAGCTGGGCAGCTGAACAACTAAAGAACACAACTTTGTTGCCTGTATTCTAGAGGCAGGAATACAAGCTCAGGAGGTGAGAGCGGCCGGGTGGGTCTACTCCCTGCCTCTCCCTAGCTCTGCTGGTTGCCGCAGTCTTCGGTGTTCTTCGGGTTAAATGTCCTACCACTCCCATCTCCAGCTCCACGTTTTCCCTGCCTGCATGTCTGCCGTGTTTCTTTTTTCTTTCTTTGTGGAAGGTTGCTGTTTAGATTAGGGGATAACCCTAATGACCTTATCTCAACTTGATCATTTCATTTGAAAGGACATTTTCTCCAAATACAAGGTTCTAACTGGTGCTAATTGTTAGAATTTCAGTATATTTTTGTAGAAACACGTTTCAATGCACAAGAGGGGACAAGGAGACAATGGGGCCATGGCACATGGGGAAGAATATTCAGTTTAGGAACAGGGTAGGTCATAGGCCTGTAACATGGGTTTCACAGTTTCTGGATTTCTAAGGGGTATGAGGGTAATAATGTATCTAAAACCCCTTGCTTGTTGGAGACAGTGCTGTGTCAGCTTTTATGAGGAAGGGAGACTTTCCAGGCTTTAGCCGTTAGCTGTGTTCTAGAGGCTGGTACGTCTCACATAACAGCCTTGGGTCAACTCTTAGAACTGGAAGCCCGTGACTTGTTTTACTAAGGATCCCAGGCTTCAACTGCCAGCCTGCTGGGCTTTCTGGATTAGCTTGGCTAACAGATTCTGGATACTTCTCATTGATAGCACCCCAGCTCATAACTGCATGTTCACTCCTGACTTTCCCTGGTAGATGGAGTGAACAGGGCACAGGAAGGTCTTCTCAACTTCAGTGGTAGAATCATCACTGACGCTTTAGCGTGTATCCCTCTGTATGCCCCAGGGTCCTTCCTACCAGACACAGGTAGCCTGTGGTGGCCCAGGATTTGCACCTGGGAGCGTATGTAGCTTTGCCATTTCTCTCCTGGTCCCCTGTCTGCATCATGATTCCCAGCTTATCCCTGAGGCCGTGAAACCACATTTTCACTGCTGCTTGAAAGGGGAGGCAGCTGCTTAATAAAGAAAGCTATGGCCGGTGATTTTTCTTTTTCGTCTTGCTTGGTCCTGAAGCTGAAAAAAATTGCAGCATACTTCAAACTTGAGCAGTGGCTGCGAATGTATTCACTCTTGAATTCATCTGTGAGGTTATTATATGCAGCTTTGATGTTACAGCAAGACTACCTGGGTCGTTTTGTTCCAATTACTCAGTGCAGAGGAGGAGGACTTCCATGCCGCATGAAGGCGCCCAACTTTGATGTCTTGTGGAGGGTGCCCTTCTTGCGACCGATGCATCAGAAGTGACTCTAGTCAGCTGGGGCATGTCCAAGTGGCGGGGCTCTAACCTGGATGCTGTGCACACTCACGACACTCCAGATACCTCAGCCTCAGGAGCGGCCATCAGTGTGGGCCTATCAAGCACATTTCCCATTGCATCATAGAGGATTTGGAAATAACCTCATTTTCCTCAATTAGGAAGATGGAGATTGTAATGGCTGTACTTTGCTCTCTTCAGCCGTCTTTCATCTCTGCATCGCAAAGTGCTCTGAAAGCATGATTAACAGAGCTTCCCAACTCCCCAGCCGGGCCGGCGCCCCACTGCCTGCTTCAGCTGAGGCTAAATGGTTGAGGCCAGCTCCCTGGGTGAGCTCAGAGTAATGGGAGATCCTGCTGACCCCAACACAGGGCAGGGACAGCTGCTGGCAGGCTCACAGGATGGGGTGGGGAGGGGGTGGCAGCCCAGGCCAGAGGGAATTGCTGGGCTGGGAGGCAAGGCTCCTGAGCCAGCCCTGGATGCACCACTGGTCTATTGTCAGAGCACAGACTTCACACTAACACAGCTTCCTAGCTTATCTGGGTCTCAAGGTCAGTGTGTAAGAACTAGGAAGTGGATTTTGAAGTCTCAAGTCTCTTCCATCTCTGCCATTCTGAGTCTACATGGTCCTATGTCCATCGCTATGGGGTTGTCAGACCCTGTGGTATCTCACTTGGATGACATCCCTGCTCAGAGACATGTATGCTTGGTTGCTATGAGACCTCTCTGCCACTTTCACCCACAGTCCTTCTTTGTGAACACCATGCTACCTACGTGTACTGCATAGTCCTCCATCCCACTCAACTACCCAGGGGGTTCCTCGTGGTTGCCTGGCTGCTTCACATAGCACTCAGTGCCCTTGTTCTCCTTTGCCTTTTCTCCTAGTATAAGCACGAGTCTGCAGTGGTTTTGCTAAGGGATTGTTGTCCACTATTCACTCAGGTCAGACTTCCCTCTGAGATCCTTCTAGCCTCCCGCAAAGTCTACAGTTGTTTGTTGAGTCATTAACAACTAAGCCTATGGTGTTTTAGACCTTGGTCACCTGGGTTAGATTTCCTGCCATCTCACCTTTTGTACTCCTGTGGATTTTCAGATGCTTCAAACTGCCCGAGGTAGTTAGTCTCTCCCCATTTCCCATGAGATGTTCTTGGTATGAGCTGAGATGTGAATTCACAAAATACAGGGTTGGTGGAATGGCTCAGTTGGTAAAGGGTTTGCCCTGCAAGTACAAGAACCCGAGTTCACCCTTCAGAGCACATAGAAAAGCCTGGTGTGGAGGCTGTGCTTGTTCTTCCAGCACTGGGAATGCAGAGACAGACGAATCCCTGGTCTTCTCTGGCTGGCTAACCCAGCCTAGTCAGCACGTTCCAGGCCAATGAGAGGCTCTGTCTCAACACAAATAGACAGTGCTTGAAGAACCACAGTAGAGGTTGTCCTCAGGCCTCCATGTACACACACATCCAAACATGCACACGCACCATGCAGGCACACACTCATGTGCACACATATGAATGGAAGAATAACTAGAGGGCTGCTATTGTTGCTTGCTGGTCAGTATCACATCTCTGGGTGGGCAGGGAGACCTCTCACATGGTGTTCAGTGCTTTGTCTGGAGCTTTACTTCCTCATGAATGTTCTGGGTGACTGTAGTTGTAAGAAGTTAGGTTCAGGATAGATGGAACATAAGGTAATTGTAGAATAAGCAGGGCCTGGAGGATGAGTTTCCAGAAGGAAGCAGGGGGGGCAGGAGATCCATTCCTTTCTTCCTGAAGAATATTTTTAAAAGACACTTAGCTTATTTTTTATGATTGTTTCTTAATGCATACTTCCAAATACTGCATTTTGAAAACAACACAATTAAAATATAGCATAATGAGGATTATCTACCAGTGTTTGGAAATCCCAAGGGTTTCCCGGAAGAGAAACCTGACAAGGTCAAATCATGCCTTGGAGAATGGTTTGCTAATTGGAAAACTCTTATTTTTACTCAGGAAATCTCAACCTGTCTTCCTCACTTTCCCATGGAGAGAGCTTGGCCCTGGAGAAGTGCTGGCTTGGGCCCGTGCCTGTCAGTCGGAAGGCTCCCGGTGTTCCCTTCGCTCACTCACCGGCTGTGCTGACCGACCGGCCCCCCTACCGGGGCAGGGGAGTAGGTAGCCACATTTTGTTGCGAAGGTTTTTCAAGTGTAAAAAGCACAATAAAACTTGATTCTATCCCTTTTCTGGAACAAACAGAAAGAAAACTGCTGAAGTGGAAAATTCAGAATGAGAAATATAGGACAGCCATTAGGTTTGAGTTTTAAACACTGGGAAGAATGCTTTTGAGTATTCCACACGTGGGCGGGTGGGGCAATGGTCAGTGCGGTTCCATCTCACAGGCTCTCATGGGCCCCACGTGAACGTCCCCATGGGGCCTCCTCTCCTGTCCTGGCTTCTCCTTACTCTCTTCTCTTTGAATCCCCTCCCCCCCAGGCTCATTAGTGATACCACTGTGCTTCGGGCTCAACCTCACTTAACTCTTGCAGCTCCCATCACTCCTGGCGTTCCCTACTTCTGCTACTCTCTCAACAACCTGGCTACGAGGTCCCCTTCATGGCCACTGGCCTTGGGATGAGGATCTCCGGGGACAGCCCTGGAGGTGGAGGCCTGCTCTGTACCCTGATTTCTGAGCTTTGCTCTGATGGCCAGCCTCCCTCTCCAGTTTCTTTTTATTTATTTTCTGGTTGTTGTTTTGAGACAGGGTCTCTCTCTCTCTCTCTCCCCCCCCCCCCCCCAGTCTGGCCTCAGTCTCATGGCAACCTTCTTGCCCTAGCTTCCTGATGGGATCACAGGCATGAGCCACCGGGCCCTGCCTTCTCCAGTTGCTCAGTGGTTATCCTGCTTGACTCTTGGAACAAAGACTGAGTCCTCACTGACATCTGTCTCTATGGCTTGAGATATGAGACCTGCCCTGCGTGAGTGTCCCAGTAGGCTGAGCTTCAGGAAGTACCGGAAGAAGAGGATGACAGAGATATAAAGAGGACTTCTACTGGGAAGACATTTGAGGGAAAGCACTGTCAGGCTGTCTGGCAGCACGAGCAAATGAGCAGAACTAGAGCAGATAAAGGATAGACAGGAAGCTGGATGCCCGAGCAGACATGGCGGAAGGATTCCTTACAGATTTTTTTTTTAATCCTAGCCCTTGGGAGGCAGAAGCAGGCAGATCCCTGTAATATCAAAGACTTTTGATATCGAGAGAGAGAGAGAGAGAGAGAGAGAGAGAGAAAGAAAAAAAGCAGAAAAACAAAATATATCTATATGTTATTATATATTATTAAATTTTTGTCCATTTTGTATAATAGATCTTACATAATAGGTCTTAATCGTATTTAGACCCTCTCCCCAATCTGCACTCCCCCATAGCCTGCTCACCAGATTTCATGCATTCTGTCATATATGTTAAGGCCTACTGAGTCAAATTTGTGTACCCAGATGTCCCGAAATCTGAGTCCATCCCCTGGAGTCTGCTCGGCTTATCTCGCACCACTCGCTTAAAGAAGATCGACTCCTCCTCACCGACCCAGCAGTGATCAGCTGCCAATAACAGTTCCTCTGCTAAGGTTGGGCCTTCTTGCAGTTTCCACAGTTCTACACTGGATTTCTGCCCCGCTGAGTTTGCATGGGCCTTGTGCTTGATTTCACCACTGCTGTAAGTTCTTATGTGTAATTTTTTGTTTCATGCTAAATTAACAGAAATTTATTCGTATCTCCTTAGGGTATTTGTTTTGCTTTATTTTGTATCATCTGGCCTATACCCAGTTATACAGCTCATCATTTTATAAATACCCTGGAAAGCTCACTTGTTGTCTATGAACATCACACTGTCATCAGAAGTGGCTAACTAACCACCAAAAGTGTGTTCCCTTTCTACCAGCTAAGCACCAGATGAAACGGGTGTGTTCCTATCTATGCCACAGAGCTGTCTCGAAGAAGGTGTTACTACAGAGGATACATACTGCTTCAGATAACTCAAACCCTTTTGTGGAGCTAACTAACTAAGCCTAGGCCACCTCTTCTCAGCTCACATGTCATCTCTCTCCTTTCTTTCCTAGCTAGCAGCTCAGAAGCAGCTGCTTTTGAGTGAGAAGGTTTAAAGAAAAGCTGCTGGGAAGAGGCAAATGGGATAAGGAGGTGGGTGACAGTAGTTTGTGAAGGAATTTCTTTTCTGGGCTAGATTTTTTTATAATTTAGTGATTTCTGGGTCTCTAGAATTATGAAAGTAATGGAGTCATGAATATAATTACCTCTATTCTGTAATTACCCAGCAAATATCATATGAATACATCGGGGGTTTGAGTCAGCAGATCTGGCAGCTGCGGAGTTTGATTATGATGATTTAGCTGTTGGGAAATGCCAGGGATTAATTTTAGTCATCAATGTAGGAACAACAAGGAGAAACAGCCCCCGAATCAGGAAGGGCTGAATATGAGGAGAGTGCTTGGTGTCCATGAGGCCACTTTGCCCCTGTGAGGCCAAGGTTCATCTGCAGCTGCCATTTGTTCCCAGGTGATGGCTCTACACGGCTTCCACAGAGAGAACCCGAGGCCGCAGATGAATCGCTGGAGCCTTTGGGTGCTGGTAGCATCTGTTGTCCTGTAAAGTGGACTCAGCTCAGTTGTTCCCGTTTTCCAGATGCCGCTACCAGTCTTAGCAGAGTGAACAATTCCATGTGGTACAGCAGGGTACTTTCCAGGTTCGAGCCAGGTGCCCTGTGCCGTGACACTTGGCATTGGCTTTTCTTTTTTGTTTGCTTGTTTTGTTTTTCTCGTTCTTTTTTTTAAATTTTTAAAAATTTATTATTGTTAGACAGGCGTGGTGGTGCATGACTTTAATCCTAGCACTTGGGAGGCAGAGGCAGGAGGATCTTTGTGAGTTCAAGGCCAGCCTGGTCTACAGAGTGAGTTCCAGGACAGCAGGGAGACCCTGTCTCGAAAAGACCAAAAAAAATTTATTATTGTTATTTTACTGTTTCCATACATCATACATCATTTCTCAATTGAATTTAGAGTCACTTCCTTTTCCATGCCCCCCACTTCATCTGAATATCATATGAATACATTCCTACACTCTGCCATACATGTCTTGCATCTTTTTCCAAGTCTTTCCAGAGTTGTTTTTTTTTTTTCCCAAAGCAGAGGCTTATTGTTTTGGGGAGAGCTTCACAATTTACTTTTTTTCCCCCTGTTCTTTTGTTGTTCTCTCCAACTGTATTGCATATATATATATATATACATATATACACATATATATATATATAAATATATACATATGTACATACACATATCACCTGAGTTGGAGGACCTCCTCCTCCTCCTCCTCCTTCTTTTTGCTAAAAGATGTCATGTTTTCCTTAAGGAAGTGTTTGAAGGTTCCTTGGCAAGCCCAAACAACCATCAGTCTTGCCCTTGTGCTCCACACTGGGGTCTTTCCCTCCCATGGTCTCCCAAATGAGGTCCAGTAAGCATGCTTCCTGTACTGGCTTCCATGATACAGCCTTGACAATGGCTTTTCTGACGAGTGTGAGAGCGTTATTCTGTTTTGTTTTCCCACAGGAAAAGAGAAATTACTTCTATGCCTTGTTTTTCAAATGGTTTTCAGACGTTTCAAAGAAACTATGTGGAAGTCTATGATGGCTGTTCCAGGAAGGCGGTGGAAAAGGCCCCCTGAGAGCTTGAGTCTCCTGCAGGAGCCAAAGACCCCTGAAACCCTCAGTTCATAATCATTTCCACTCATTAGATGCCCTTGGGCTTACTTCTGGACTCTGTCTACCCCACCACTGGAGCAGAGGTGCTGGTAAACTGGGTTGGACCCAGTACCATGTTGAACTTTCCATTGGTCAGAATTACTCTTTTCTGTTTGTGCAGTGCGGGTTGGTGTTTACCATGGACTGACCTGGGTGCTCTCCAGAGGGCAAGTTGGCTGGAGGAGATTCTCTGTTGAGATGCCCATAAATCATCCAGCCAGCTCCAGGGATGTGGTTTTTGTGAGTCCTTATGCAGGGTGGGGTGGGATTTTCAGGGATGCTCATGCGTTTCCATCATTCATGTTCCTGTAAGTAACCCCTCACCTATACTCTCCTAAGGAACCCAATAAGCTCATTGGTTGGACTTTGGTGTAATTGCTACTTTTTCCCAATCTGGGGCAAATAGACCTTTGTTCATGTCTCTCCAGGGAAAGTCACTGGAAACACATTGTGACCAAATTCAGTCCCAAGGAAAGAATAGTTAGAGCTGATTGGTGCCCTGGGTTTGGGCTGAGGTACAGGGGAAGTGGTGTCCTGTTGTAGAGAGGAGCTCATTCATAGCGGATTCAATTTAGCCTGGTCTTTACCTGTATTAGGTATGAAGACCTCTGAGAAATATCTGGTCTTTACTAATGGGCTAAGCAAGATTTTCTGTTTACTAAAGTCTGCTAGGCTAGTTTGTCTAGGGGTGAAGGATCCTCTCCTTTCCTTGGATGGTTGGCTCTGACCTGACCATAGAAAGTGTAGGTAAAGTGAGGATACAGGGCCAGGTCTCACTGAGTCCCAGATGGCAAAGGGTCTAAAACCCTGGAATGCCCTTTGTTCACAAGCAACACCATGGTCTTGAGGTGAAGCTTCTCTGGCTGTGGCTGAATCCACAGGCACCTCTGGGTATGCAGAATTGTCTATACCACAAGCACTCCAGCATATAAAGTCAGGCCATATCTCCTGAAACCCTACCTTGGACTTTGTCAAGAACCCTAAAGTTAACCATACTCTAAGGTCTGAATTCACACCAAAGTTCTACTTTTAATTGAGCCATTGCCTTGATGCTAACCTGAAAATAACCTTGAACTCCAAATGGACCCAAGCCAGATAACAAGCTTTAAAATATATCTGACCCCTGAGGTCTCTTTAGGAGCCAGACCCCGACAGCTTCATGCTACAGGCTCCTTGTAGCTAGCCTGTAACTGCCTCCTAACTTACCTTTACTATCATGTTAAATATAACTGAATCCTGACAATTTTTATTTGAATTCTAACTTTGACCTAGCCTTAACCCCAATCCAGATCTGATATACAGTTTTCTTTTCTTTCAACTAATGAGTCATTTAGTTACTGCTCTTGGTGTATATTTGTGGTGTCGCTCCGCCACACGTGGAGGTGGATACACATATCTCGTCCACTGGATGACAGGGAAAAGGGAAAATGCAAGACAGCCACCATCAGCTGTCCTAAACCTTGGTGCCAAAGGCTGATAACCTTTGCACTGCCCACCTGTCTCATCTAACATCTACACCAGGCAATGCCCTATTGGCACTCCCACCCAGATCCTCCAAGCTGCTGCCTGCTAGGCACTCTACAGCCCAATGCCAGAGTGTCACCTGATAGGTGCTCTACAGTCTAATGCCATCTCCTGATAGGCGCTCTACAGTCTAATTACCGGCCGGGCCCTCACTCACCACACACCACAGCTGGCGACCTGGTAAGTCTCCTTCCAGCCCCACACCAGATTCCCAGGTTGGTGGTCTGATGGACGGCTGTCCAACCCACTGGCCACAACTACACAAGCCTGATGGGCTAAGATTACACGCACAAAATAATGGCTGGGAGTCCCTGTAAGAAGGACTCATCCTTTTATTCAAATCATTCTGTTCATATACCCAGAGTGACGTCATATCTCAGGGCCTGGTTTCAGACCCCGTGACTCATGTTCCATAATATCACGTGAGTGCCTTTGATCTCAAGGCAGGCAAATCCTGCCTGGGGGCCAGGTTTTTGTGTAAACAGACAAGCAGGTAGTTTAGCACAAAGAAGCCACAGGCGGCCTCCTTTTTCCCTACATATATTCACTGCGCTCAGTGCTGGGTTTTGTGGGCTAATTTCTAAGTATGTCTTATATTTTGACCATGCCCTCCCTCTCCTCATTTGCTTCCCCATTCCTACTCGTATTGTTTTCCCCATCTTTGGCATTCACATCACAAATCTGTGTATGTATGTGTGTATATATATCACGTATATGTAGATATACATTTATAGCATGTATCCATAGAAAATCTAGGATCCTGCCTGAAGGGATGGCTCAGCATTTAAGAACACTAGCTGCTTTTGTAGAGAACTCTGGTTCTGTTGCAGCACCCATATGGCAGCTAACAACCACATCCTTAAATTCGGTTCTGGGGAATCTTACACCCTCTTCTGGCCTCTGCTGGCACTGCACACACATGGCACACAGAAAAAACACTCATACACATAAAAGGTAAATAAATAAAAAGTTTCAAAAAATTTAAAATAAAGTCTAGGATCCACAAATTGGGGGAAAATCTGATGCTGGTCTTTCTGAGACCGGCCGGCTATCTTGCCTGGCTGTGCTCAGCTGGAATCTGGCACTCCCATCTGCCATCATCAACTTGCTCCTTTCCTCTGCCTATGACATCTACCCATTGTCCACCCAGGCAGGGTTTACGGTTTGAGCTTTGAACTTATATAATTGCTTTTTCATTGCCAAGGTGGGAAACTCATTGATTTGAAGGTATGCTGGTTCTGGGTAGGGTATTAGTTAAAGTGACTGGGTTAAGGGATAATCCATTTGAGAATCTATTTGTGTAAAAGATCGTTGGCTATCAAACTGTTTTCAAATCTCAGCTTTTGTGGTAAGTGGAAATAATTTTAAAATAATTGTGTGAAGTGGTGGAGGGGATAAGGTGTAGCTTGATTTTATCTTTGGCTTTATTTTCTTAAACTGTGAAACATATAGTATAAACTAAATGAGATAATATATGAAAACTTCCTAGAATACTCAGTAAATTGCTCATTATTACCATCATAATTTTCTCTTTCTTTCATCATGAGTGAGTCTGAAATCATTTAAAGTTTCACAAAATCAAAGTAACTTGAAAGTGCAAGCACCGTTTTTCCACTTTCATTTTCATTTAGAGCTACTATTGGAAGCACTGTTTGGGAAGGGCAGTCTTTTTGAAGTTCAAGGTAAACTGCATAGTCAACTTTTCTGTCAAGTAGAGAAGAGGTCAGTGAACAGTGATACAAGATGCATGTGTTCAGAGACTCTGGGGCTGCATTTGACTCAATGCAGGGAGAGAAGGTAAGTTCTGAAGTAAGTCGGGCTTATTATATCCAAGATCCGCTGCTCACCAGTGAAAAACAAATTCCTCCATTCTCTTGTTCATTATCACTCATTCATTGAATCATCCCCACTGTACCTTAGGCTCTGAACAAGGCCAGTGCTGTTCCTTCCCTGGCCAAAGTTTCAGTGTAGTAACAGAGAAAGATCAAAATCCTGCAGACAGATGCACACGAGATTAAGATTTGAGAAAAGGTTGGGGATATAAAATTTGGTTCTAATGGGTAAGGAGTACATGAGAAGAGGTTCTGTACCTATTGGAGAGGACCTGAAGATCAGCCTGAGACTGAGGGACAGGCTGGAGCTCCTCAGTGGACGTATGTGGGAGAGAGTTTTCTTTGCACAAATAATGTTTTCTTAACTACACGAAATTCAGCTTTACCTCATAGAAATGCTAGCAAAGACATCACCAACAGAACAGCTGTTTTCATATCATATTGAACAGAATTATGATAGTTATTAGGCTCATTGTTGGATTCTGTTAGCAAATATATTAGTAGAGATGCACATATATTATTACTATACCACATATATATATATATATATATATATATATTGTGGTGTGTGTCTTAGCATACTCCCTGTGGGAGGGGTATGAAAAGGGGACGGGCGGCATGGAGGGGTTGGGCAGCCCACACCCGGGTTCCGCAAGCCAGCGGAGGTCAGAAGAGGGTCTCAGATTCCCCTGGAACTGGAGTTCTCCTGGAATTGGAGTTACAGACGGTTTTTAGCCACCATGTGGGTGCTGGGGATTGAACCCAGGTCCTCTGCAAGAGCAGTCGGTGCTCTTAACCGCTAGGCTATCTCTCCAGCCCCACCACTAATATATTTTTGGAATTGCTTTTACATTTTAGAGCAGCTTTAGGTCCAGGGCCACATTTGAACAGAAGGCTCAGAGACATCTCCTCTACCTTCTAGGTATGCAGGGAAGTGTTCCCCAGTCTTAACCCTCTGTCAGAATGGAGTGATTCTGCGGCATAATTGATTTTCTTTGTAACCTCTCAGACATTACTTTATATATTAAAAACAGATTTTTATATTAAAAACCTGCCGTGAGCTAGGCACGATGGTACAGACCTGTAATCTCAGGACTTGGAAGGTGGAAGGAGGCAGGAGGGTCAAGAGTTTAAGGCTATCCTCAGCTGCATAGTAAGTTTGTGGGCAGCCTAGGCTACATGAGACTCTGTCTCAAAAACAAAGGGCTGAGGATAGGATTCCATGGATAAGATCTTTAGAACCCACATGAAAGCCTGAAGCAGTAGTGTCTGTCTATAATTGCAAAGCTCCTGCTGGGGAGACAGAAGGTAGAGACGGGGGAGTCCTCAGAAACTCATGAGATGGGTAGCCTACCATACGAAGCAGTGAGCAACAGATCTTGTCTCAAGGAGGAAGGTGATGGATGACCCATATCCTAGGTTACCCTCTAGCCTCCACGGGCATGCCATGACACTCAGATGCCCACACACACATGAACATGTATACATACACACACACAAAGGATAAATGAAATGAATTACAAAAACCAAAAGAAAAAAACCAAGTAGCTATCCAATCATTCTGAGCAGGGTTCCAGGACACAAAGCTTGACCATTGCACAGGGCGTGGTGGCACACACCTTTATTTATTTATTTATTTATTTATTTATTTATTTATTTATTTATTTTTGATCTTTTCGAGACAGGGTCTCCCTGTAGTACCAGGTGTCCTGGAACTCACTCTGTAGACCAGGCTGGCCTTGAACTCACAAAGATCCGCCTGCTTCTGCCTCCCGAGAGCTAGGATTAAAGGCGTGTGCCAACATGGCCGGTGCACACCTTTAATCCCAGCACTCTGGAGGCAGAGGCAGGTGGATCTCTGTGGGTTCAAAGCCAGCCTGGTTTATGAAGTGAGTTCAGGCCAGCTGGGACTGCAGGGATACCCTGTCTCAAAAAGAACCCCCCCCCCCCCCCCAAAAAAAAATTATCAGGCTTCTTACTTTAGTAAGAAGAACCTGCAGAAGCTGGTGAGGTAGAGGGGGTGTGCTGGTTGCCCCGGCGTAGAAGAGTCATCTAGGAAGGGAGGCGAATTGTGGCTAGAGAAGTTGTCAGCCACTCTGAGCAACTGGATTTGGGCTATAGATAGCACGAAGCCTGGGTGCTGTTTTAAACAGAAATTAACTAATGGTTCAGCTGGTATCAGAGCAACATCAAATAACAGCCTCTTCCCTATTGTCTGTGACAAAGAAATGCAGGCTGGGGCGGAAATAAAACAGGGCTGCCTGCAGCTCGGACGACAGCGATTGAAACGTAGAGCAGGGGGGTGGAGTGAAGATGGATCTTGGAGGTGAGATTGGAAGCTCGTGGTAATGAATTCCAGGTGGGAGGCACCAGCAAGAGAAGTGTCAAGGATGATTCCGGGCATTTGTTGCTTAAGCAGCAGCGATGATGGTGCCATTGTGTGTGATAAAGAAGAGTGAGGAGGGGCAAGAGGAAGAGGAGTGTTCGGTTTTAGACGTGTCAGCCGAGATCCCGCGAGGCATCCAAATGGATGTGTCAAGGAAGCGATTGGATAAATGAGCCTGCAGCTTACATGAGATCTGGGTGGGAGATATGAATTTGGAGATGCCAATGTACAGATGACACAAAGTCAGAGAGATGAATGAGGCTGCCTTAGGGAAGAACGAGATGAGAGCAGGACTGTGGACGGCTCCACCGAACTTAAAAACTTAGAGCTAGCACAGTAATAGTGGATGACCCAGTCATAGTGATACTACGAATAGCTAGTACTACCTGGGGCGCATTCAGTGCTGGGAACCATCTAATTATACGAGGTGTATTTATTCCTTGATTTTCACAGCAACTCTAGGAAGTCAACTAAGTTGTGAGAGATGATATTATTTTGCCTCGTCACAGTTGGTGGTAGAGATCAGGGTATGACCCACAATCTGGCCCCAAAGCTTTGTTTTCTTTTAACTTTGTGGAGCCTGGAACAGAGGATTCCATGAGGCTGGGATCAAGGGAGCATTGAGAAGACTGTCCTAAGATGGAGGGGTAGTCAACGTGGTCAGACCTGTCACAGGGGTCAAGGACAACAGCAGAAAAAGGCATCCAGTGGAGTAGCAAGAGGGTATCAGTAGACCCTAGTTGGCATGGGTTTGAGAGAAAATGAGCAGAGGATATGCAGGTGGTCCTTAACTGTCCCCGGGATGGAAGACTTGCTCTCTAGGGTAAATACAAGTTTGGGGGAAAGTATGTTCAAAGAGCTTAGCACTGTGCTTAGCCGATAGCAGAGATCATTGTTAACAGTTTTAGTAGCTGTCTACCTCAATCTTGAGGTTACGAAGCTGTGCATGTTGATGACAACCAGACATGAATATACTTGCATAGAAACTGGACCACTAGCTTATATATGTGCAGACAGCATGACTGGTTCAGTGAGACACTCCAGGATGAAGTACCTCACCCCTGAGTGAGCTGGCATGGAATGGAAGGCATGCTTGGTATAAGAGGGGAGGGAAGGCTGTCTGAGACCTACCCTTCCTCTGAGAGAAGGCAAATGGGGAAGGCGGAATGAAGGCGAAGAGGAGAGATCTCCCAGCTTTCATAGGAGGAGCATTTCCTTGGAAAAGAGATGGACTATATCGGCACTGCCTTTGTTTCTGCACAAAGACTCATGCAGGAACAGCGGCTTTGTCCTCTGCTTGGTACGTTTCTGGCAAAGCTACTGATCACTTCCATGTCCGTCTTTCTCCTCAGAGATACAAGCAATCCGGAAACAGAGCAGAGCTTGTCTCTTTCTGCCTCCCTACTTCTACAGCTGGTGGTGAAACCCCAGCCGTGAGGGAGGCACCTTGGTGGGAACGAACGCTGCCTGGGGAGGCCTCTATGCAAGGGAATTTCATGGTCAGAGTCAGAAAACGAGGCCAAGACTCGGATGATTCTTAGAGTTCCTCCAAGTGCTCCCCAAGCTCCTCCTGAGACGGCAGGAAGTCAGGAGCCCTCATCTTCCTCACACTCTTCCCTTCTCTACTACCACAGGAAGGCAGATCTCCCTCAGGATAGAGCCATGACTTTCTGTCTTTAGAGAAGTCCTCATCCCTTTCTTTGCCCCTGGGGCTGCGTGATGTTAGTGACTCGAGAGGAAGTGGACCCCTTTGTATTCTCACTGCGGTTGCCCTTCTCTGGAGTCACGGGTCCTTGGCGCAACTTTACTGAGACTTGACGTGTGCCCTCTAGGAGGTCCTGCGGCGTAAGGAGCAAAGCCAGGCAGGTCACAGTGGGCTGTAAGACAGCTGTAGATGCCCTCGGGAACTGGGTAGGGCCATCTGATGCTTAGACACCCAGATATCTGACTGCAAGCTACAGACTAATCTGGGCTTCAGTCTGGCTTTCTGAATCACTTGGAACCTGCCCCAGATTTTCTGATATTAGCACATTCTTCTTCAGTAAGTATTCCTTTTCACACAATTTATATAAAGCCTTCTGCAAACATGCGGAGTGCCCTTGCTAATTCCTGCGGTGGCTGAGTGCTGGGTGGAGGTTTTGGAGGAGGTAAAATGAGGTAAGGCTGAGGCCAACTATCTGAGAACTTGCAGATAAGTAAATGTATTAGTCAGAGTTCTCCAGAGAAACAGCCTGTAGAATGAACATATATTAAGGGTATTTACTAGACTGGCTTGCACGATACAGGTTAGGTAGTCCAACAGTTGGTGTTTCCGTGCCAGAGAGGCTGAGAAACTGGTAGCTGCTCAATTTTTCAGGCTGGATGCCTCAGTGGTCTCACTCTGGCACTGAAGACCTGGGGGATTAATAAGAGGGTCACTGGCCTTCAGCCTGTGTTGCAAAGTGGCTGAAAACTCTGGGTTCCTATGTCAGAGAGGCGGCCACAGCAGTGGGAGCCACTGGGTAGATGCACTTGTATAGTGACAATGAAGAATGCGGGCCGGTGAAAAGTAGACCACTTCATATCTGTGTGGGAAAGGGTGGTGCTGTCCACTCTAGAGGAGGGTCTTCCTCTCCTAAATTAATCCTTCCAGGAAACACCAAATTGTGTCTCTTAGTTGACTCCAGGTCCAATGAAGTTGAGAGCCAAGATTAAGGATCACAGGAAGAATGTATCTTGTTCGGGGCTGCAGGAAATGATTCTCTACTTGTTGCTCGCTAGCTGTCTTCTAGTCTGCCTAAACTCGGCTGTCATCAGAGCCCCAGGGGAAGTGCCACATCTTCTAGAAAGCCTTTCCACAAGAAACCAAAAGTTAAAAAATAATTTAAAAAAAAATTCTCTTTTTTTTTTTTTTTTTTTTTTTGGTATTTTTGAGACAGGGTCTCCCTTTAGTCCCAGCTGGCCTGGAGCTCTCTATGTTGACCAGGCTGGCCTTGAACTCACAGAAATCCACCTGCCTCTACCTCCTGAGTGCTAGGATTAAAGGCGTGCCCCACCATTCCTGGCTTATTCCTTTATTTTTTATGGAGACAAATTTCAACATCATGTAAAATCAACCATTTTAAAGAAAACTATTTAGCGATATTTAGAGGATTCACAATGTTATGTAACCATCTTCTCTTTCAATAATATTTTAAAATATTATATTTTAGTTTTATTTTTGTGTGTATGAGTTTATTGGCTGCATGCATAGAATTGCACCCATGGAATTATTGTGCAATGCCCATGGAAGTCAGAAGAGGGCGTCAGATTCCCTGGAACTGGAGTTACAGATGGTTGTTATCTACATCTGGGTTCTGGGAATTGAATCTGAATCTTCTACAAGAGCATCCAGTGCTCTTAACTTCTGAGCCTTATTGCCAGTCCCTCAATAATGTTTTTTAAAAAAACATTTTATTTGTTATTTTTATTTTACATTTATCAGTATATTGCCTGCATGTGTATCCATGTCATGTAGTACCTGTGGAGGTCAGAAGACGGCATTAGATCCCCTGGAACTGGAGTTACAGATAGTTGTTAGCTACCATGTGGGTGCTAGGATCCAAACCTGGGTCCTCTGCAAGAGGAGCCTGTGCTCTTAGCTGCTGAGCCATCTCTCCAGCTCCAAGTTTAATAATATTTGATCACCCTCTAAATTAAACAGGCAGCTACTCTCTGCTTTTCCCTTTCTCTCACCCCTAGCAACAACAACAAAATGCTGTCTCTAAGGACTTCCCTATTCTGTATAGTCACACAATAGACTCATACAATATATGGCTTTTGTGACTGGTTTCTTTCCTTTAGCAAAGCATTTTCAAGAGCCATCCTAATTCTTATTGGATTATATAATAGCTCCATTCTTTTAAGCAACTCGAGAATACATAATACCACAATGTGTGTATCTACTCATCTGCTGATGGACATTGGGCTGTTTCTACCATTTGACTATTGTGAATAGTGTTGCTATGAATGTTTGCATAGAGGTAACTGTTTCAATACTCCCCCCCCCCACCTGCCATCTCTCATTCTGGTAAGACTGAGGAATGGAAATGCTGGACCAACTGCTAATTTTACCTTTAATGTTTCAGGAACCATAAAGTGTCTTGTACAGTGAGTGTGCCATTTTACTTGTTACAGCAGCAAACCTTGACTATTTTATTTCATGGAGACTTGTCTACAAAGAAAAATGATTGTATTTCCTGCCCATGCCAGATGCCTTGTGGATTCCCTGTCATTTTTTTTTTTTTAGCTCAACCTTAAGCTTTATAGCCTCTAAGACAGTATCTTATTGTTTGTTTATTTATTAATTCATAGTTTCGGTGAGTAGTTGGTGGCATTTTTAGTAGCTAATAATCCTAGTCATGGAGTCAAGTCTCAGATCTATAGATATGCCAGCACTGGTAGATGAGTTATAGAGGGGGGTGTTGAACTAGGATCTCTAATTCAGACCTGCCCTGAACCCCCTATGTAGATGAGAATGGTCACCTTCTGACTTTTCTTTTCCACTTCTTGGAAAATTCTGAGTAACCACACCTGAATCATTTGATTATTTCCCTTCTCTGTGCCTTTGTCTCTTAATCTGTAAAGTGGGGATAATGACAGTGGCAGGGTGCCACTCCCTGTGGAGGAGACTCCAGGGAAGAATTTTTATACCTTTTCCCAGCTTTTAGAGATGCTCCTGCTTCTTATCTTCTTAGCTTATGTTCCCTCCCATCTTCAAGCCCGAGCAGCCACATCACTCTGTGACTTAGCTACTTCCAGCCAAACACTATTGGAGCTGGAAATCACCTGCCTTGAACAGAGACTGCCCTGCTGGTACCGTATTGACTCCTAAGTTGCAGAGATATTGCCTCCTATGGACGAGCTACCTTTTTCACAAGAAAGATGGAGTCACTTGTCAAACTCTATGTGTCAAAGTCCTTTCTGGAGTTCCACTCAGTTCAGACTTATCTCTTTGGGAACAACAAATCTGAGCTCTAATCTCTGGTCTATCCCAGAGATCTGAGTGCCTCTGTTGGGTCGAGATTTGAAAATTTGAAGTTCTGCATCTTTGAGGAATTCAAGAACTTGACAAGGAGGAAGGAATTCCTTTGATAGGAAGGAATTCCATCTGAAGTTTGTACTGAGCTGGGAAAGCCTCTCAATGCTGTTTGTCAGGAACTTTTATTTTATCTTATTTATTAATTTTTGGCTAGCATAAAAGTAAGAAGCTTCACTGTGATATTTTCATAGATATATGTCATACGTTGTTCTTATTCTACCCCCACACTGCGTTCCTCCCTTCTCCTGTCTTGCTTGTCCCCTCTCGCCCCACCACACTGGTCCAACCTTCTGTTTCCATGACATAGAATTCTATTTCCCTTTCTTCATCCCCTCGTTCTTCCTTTTAGAACACCATCTTTCTCTTTCTTTAGTCCCGTAACTGACTTATTTCATATAACAATGATCTATACAGTACCATTCATTTTCCTATGAAAGTTATGAATTCATTCTTCTTTACTGTTGAATAACATCCATTGTGTATATGTACCACATTTTCTTTATCCACTCATCTGTTGATAGGTCATCTAGGCTGGTTCTATTACCTGGCTATGTTGTGACCAGTGCTTCAATAAATATGCTTACATATCTGTGGTTTGGTGAGTTAGAATCCTTTAGGTATAAACGCACTAGTGGTACAGCAGGATCATGTGGGTAGATTTATTTATTTATTGATTGATTGATTGATTGATTGATTGATTGGAACATCCCTATTTGCTTCTATAGTACTTACCTGCAGAAGATTCAGGTTAAAAGAAGGGTTTTGAGGACGGTAGTTTTCAAGGAAGCCTAGCAACACAGGACACCTACCTGCATGGAGCTACATAACCCTCTCCAAACAAAGCTACTTTGTTCCATCTTGAAGGCTCCTTAGCATCTCCTTAACAACTTTTCCCTTAATGGTCAAATATTTCCTGGAACCAGAGACAGTGAGCTGATCCAGCCTCTAAACTGTGTCCTCTGAGTAAACATTTAGTGAAAACCCCCATTTATCTTTTTACTCCCTGCGATACTCCATATGACTAAAAGCAGAAGCATCATGGGAAAGGACATGTGCTACGAACAAAGGCTTGCATTACCCAAGGTTTGTTAACCTTAACAGAAAAGCACCCAAATCACCCCTAGAAATCAACCCCTCCTCCATCTGGACCACAAAAGGAGGCTGTGACCAGTGCTCTTAAGCTGCATGTTCTCAGGACCTGCTGCTCACTTGAAACATGGCTATTCTAAACTTCCACTTCATTCCTGAAGAAGGTCCTTTGCCGGTTTGCTATTGGTGCACACTTCTTCAAGTCCTTTAACAAGACACTAAGAACCAGGGAGCCCAACCAGCTATTGAGACGAACTCTAAGGAATAGTTCTACCAGGCAGTGGTGGAGACTGTGCCAGTTTGCACAGCTGCACATCTCATTTGGCTTTAGTCAAGCTGAGAGGTCAGAGGATGAAGATGGTGTGAGGACAAGAGCCGTCAGAAAACGCAACCCCCATGCAGAGCTTCCCGGCCACTTGAGAGAGTGGAGACGCTTACTTCTGCTTTGCTGTGGCTGGCCAGCAATTCCAGCCACATTTTCTGTGGCCTCCCCAGTTGGGAGAGGTGCATCTGTTCTTAGACCTCAGGGCAAGAGCAGGATTCTTCCCCTGTATGTAATTCAGAGTTCTGTGAATGAGGCTAGATCTCTAGATGAGAAACCAGTGGGTGGGGCTGAAGAACAGGAGGTCTGGCTCTAGTGAGAAAACTTAACTTTATTAAAATTTGCCTCTCTTGACCTTGGTCATTTAATAAGAAAAAGTGGGTGGATCAAAGATCTTGCACAAGCCCCACCAGCTCTTAGCATTGTATAAATAATTATTCCAAGATATTTTTAAGTGAACACTGCTCAGATGATACCATTTAAAATTCTATGAACAAAGTGAAAGCCTTAGACATTGTCTCAGTCTGGGTGTTTCCCTGCCCATTTGGGTTTGCTCATCCTTAATGTGTACAGAAATCCTCAGTTCTTTCCTTTGCTCACACTCTGGTTTTCCATGACCAACTGGCCCTTGGGAGGTTAGGAGGCTCCAAAATTCCTAAGGTAGAGATGTGTACCCTGGTGGTCATGAAATGTTTCCTTGGAAGAAGAAGTAAGGACACTTTCCTCGCTTTTTCGGAAAAGAGGACCTGAGGACCACCCCTCAGATGACACCAGATGTGGCTCTGACCCAAGGAGTCCAATGAGGTTACCCAGGAATTCATGATCTACAGGCAAGAGTTGACTCTTGGGACACTTTCTGGGACCTCTGAACTTGGAAGAAAGCTCTAGAATGAAATGAATCCTTCCTTCCCTCCTCCCTCCCTCCCTCCTTCCCTCTCTCCCTCCTTCATTCCTTTACACCCTCTTTCCTCCTCTTCCTCCTCCTTCTCCTCTCTCTCTCTCTCTCTCTCTCTCTCTCTCTCTCTCTCCTGAGACAAGGTCTCACTATGGAGCCAAGCATGGCCTCACACTCATAATTCTCTCCCTCAGTACCACCACTTGGAAACAAATCTTTCTAGTAGCTGCAATAATACTATACTACAACAAGAGACAGCAAAGCCACACGGGTAATAGGAAATGGTTGCATTGGACTCCTGTGTTGGGAGAGGGGAGAAGTTGGGTGGGTAGAGGTCAGGGGTAGGCTCTGTGTGTTTGGGAAGCTGCAAGTACTTCGTTATTTTGGAATGAAAGGTGAAGGCTGTGGGTGCTGAGTTCTAGGCCCAGGCAGTCCAAGTAAAGTCTTGTGACAAGGTGTTTGAACCAGATCTTGTGAGAAGTTGGGGGTAGGGAGTCCTGACAAGTATCAGATGGGGACACACCCCAGCTCACTGAGAGTGTGCACTCTTGTGTTCCTTGCCATTAGGAGACACTTTTGCTGTCTCCTGTTTCCATAGGAGCCTCAGGCTCTTCACTCAAGGAATTGGCACTTTAAGTCGGGAACACGTAGAACAACAAATTCTCAAGAGAAATCTCTGCCTTTCCCTAAGTGTTGTTGGCAGAGTGGGAGGAAGGAAACTTGACAGCAGATATCTGGGGCTTTGGGGACAAACAGCATATTTTTCACATTGCTGCAGGGCATAGGGATGTTCTGTGATGCTTAAATGCATCCTGCATGGTCTCATGGAAGATGCTGAGGCCACAGTCTGTTCGTAACAGGTGCATCACCAGCAATGCCTGATGATGTTTGCTGTTTATTTCCAAAGAGGACTTGAGTCAGGTTACAATAGGATCTGCACTTACAATGAAATCATTACAAAGGCTACTAACAAGCAAAAGTCACTTAGTGAGTGCAAGGGCAAGACTGGCTAATAGACCAGAAATCTCAGGTAAAGATGGCTGTTTCAAGTAAGCATTGAAGGAGAGCTCTGAGCCTCCTGGCGGCAGGCACACTTCTGCAAGGATGCAAGATATTCTGCATGCAGCTTTCTGTTTGTTTTCTTTTAGAGATTCCCATTTTCTTTGGCAGAAATGAACAGATGTGTCTCAGAAACCGATGGAGGGTAAAGAATTTAAGTTTTGCTTGGAGCATATTTTAGAAGCTGGGAGAATGCTTTGCCATTTATGCCTCCTCTCTCTGGCCCATTCCCTACCCCAGCCCCAGGAAACATGCCCTTCCCCCAGTCCATCCCTGCCACGTGCCCTCTTTGCAGGGAGCTCAGGGTTTTGGAGAATGCCACCCTCTCTCATGGCTCCATGTAACTACCACTCAGGGCTTTCTAGGGACCAGGCACTGAGCTTCTGAGGAGCTCTGCTCAAAATCAGAAACTCCTTTCAGTGCCTTGGGAGTCTTCTTTTCCTATTTCAAAGCAAGTGGAAAAAGTCATGTACTGAGTAGAAATTCTGCACCGCAACCTGTTGAAACTGGGAAAAATAAAGCCTTAGCTGGGGATGAGCAGGTTTTGTGTCTGCAGCTGCCTCATCAGAAGCACATGTCTGCTGGCTGAACTGTGAGAGATAGAAAACCATCCTTCAAACAGCTATGATTCTGACTCTGCATACATTTAGGAGCTGCTCTGGGAGCAAGGCTGTGAAGCCTGCTCTTCCTACAGCATGAACCAGCAGCTCGCATCGAGAAAACCGTGGTGGGGTGGGTCCTCAGAGCCCAGCAGGATGAGAATCAAAGCACCATGGTGGTGGTGGGGGGGCATCGCTGCAAGTACGGCAATGTAGGGCTGGGCAAAAAAATCCAAATGAAGAGCCCAGAGCACCAGTTCCTTCACTCATCCTTACTGTCATGTGACTCTGAGAAGTTGAAAAGGTTGGGGACCATCTAATGAGCTTCATCAAGATGGAAGCTAGACTGATAGCTCAGATGGTCCTAGGCTCTGCCTGAAGAGAGGTGGAGTGGGGCTGGAGAGACAGCCCAGTGGATGAGAGCACTGGCTGTTCTTGCAGAAGACCTGGGTTCAATTCCCAGCACCCATGTGGTGGCTAACAACTCCAGTTCCAGGGGAATCCCATGCATGGCCTTTTCTGACCACTACAGGCATTGTATGACATGGGTGCACTTATAGATACATATAGGCATTGCACTCATATACAATTTTTTAAAGTAAACAAATAAAATAAAGACAGGTGGAGCTTGGAGTATTGGGTATTTTTAGTCAGGAAAGCCCTAGAATTCAAAGGTATGAACGTTGTCCTTGCTGTTACCCCTTCTACTGAAATCCCTTGCTTTCATTATTAATTTCCTTCCTCTCTATGATAAATGTGGCTCTCATCCTCATAATGCATCCTCAGAAATTGCCCTCGATTACTAAACCAACAATCACAGGACGGCAAGTTCAGGAAAGCCCAGGGCTGGCAGGACATTAGAAGAGATTTCACTGTCTTCTTCGGGGAGACATTCCCTAGAAAATGTCCTTCATTCGTGATTCTCCAACAGAGCTTGGACACAGCTAGGGTTGGGTTACTTAGAAATTTCCCTTCGAGAACTAAATAGGAAGGTTTGAAATCAATTCCACTGCTGACTAAGTGGTTGACCTTTGGCACATTTTTGCATCTTCTCTGGATGAAAATGTCTTCATTATCAAAAGGTAGTTAAAAGTAGTATTGTCTTTAAAGGTTGTGGGCACATACTTGGGTTTAGAGCAAGATCATATCTATTATTATTATTATTATTATTATTATTTACTTTTGAAGCAGGGCCTTATTAACCCAGGATGGCCTTGAACTCATGTAGCTGACGATGACCCAGAACTTATCTTCCTGCCTCTATCTCCTGAATGTTGAGATTATAGTCATAATCTACCACACCCGATTTCATGTGGTGTTAGGGATGGAACCCAGAACTTTGTGCATGCTACTTACTTTCCCAACTGAGTTATATTCCCAGGCCCAAGTTTGTATCTTTTAAAGGATAGCATTTATAAAAGAGATTTCTGAGAAAAGAAATTTTTTATTTAAGGGAAGTCAAGATTTATAGATATATAATCTATGAAATAAAAGCCAAACATCTCTATAGACCCTGACCTAGACAATGCATTGTAGTCCAGAAAGTTCAGATTTGGTGTCTCAATTTGTTTGGGCTGCTATCCTAAGCAGCATGAGTTTGGAACATAAACAACAGGCCTGCATATCTGGGTAGGGCTGGTTCTTCCTGAGGGATTTGAGGAAAGGATCCATTTGAGGCCTTTTTTCTTGGCTTGCAGGTGGCTGTTTCTCCTTGCCTTCTCACAACTGCTTTGCTTTGACACGTACACATTTGTTCTATGTTTAAATTTCCTTTTGGAAATGACAGAAGTAATATTGGATGAAGACCATCTCTAAAGATCTCATTTTAACCTGATTCCCTCTATACACACCTTGTCTTCATCTAAAGTCATATTCTAAGTACTAAAGGTTAGCATTTCAACATATATTTGGGGATGGGAGACAAAATGCAGCCCATGACATTGTGTAACAGCCAAGGCACTAGGCTTGGTATCCAGTGGCCTTGGGTTAGGTCCAGATCTTGTCAGTGATTGGTCACCTCAATCTGGCTGAATCTTGGACCTGTCTTTTCATGGCTATGACAAGAGTAGCTTAATACAGGGACCACCAGGGTCCCTTCCAACCTTTCAGAGTTTGAGTGGCCCATCTGTTTTGACAAGGAACTGGCTGAGATTCAGAGAGACTGTTCTTAATGTCAGGCTCAGATGCGGGGCCCAGGTGCTTGTGTGTGGGGAAATTTGTGCCACTGGGTCTCTCAGGTTGCACCATCTGGCTTGCAAAAAGTGGACAGCCGCTTTTCACTGTTCTGGAAGAGTCTTTCTTTCTGCATCCTGTTTACAATCCCATTGTTTGGGGGGAGGGAGAACAGCTCTATTTTAGCTACCGTGCTATATTAAGGCCCTAAAAAAACTCCATAAAACTATGATTTGGGGTGAGGTAGCTGAGGAATTCAGTGAGTCTAAGAACTTATTTGTGGGATTTCATAAAAATAAACCAACTTTTACCTTTTACGGGAATAAATATTTTCAACTGGGAGAGTTCTGCCTTTTTTTTTTCTCTACTCTAATTCCTAGAATAGTCTGGCAGAAATTGTACCCAGTAGAGTCCTTTGTGTGCATTTCTGCCTTATGATGTTTTCTTGCAGTCTTTGTGGGATGGTTTTGTTTTTGTCAAATGATAGAGTTTAAATGTTGATCCATTTCAGCAGAGCACCGAATCCATCAGCATATAATTGCATTAATATTAATTCTCATTTCAATGAGAAAGGCACTTTATAATCACTTGTTATTTAACCCTGACTGCAACCTTTCCAAGAAAGAAGAGGACATGTTGACGGATTCTGAGATGAGCAATTGTAGTGTCGCTCTGTTCAGGGTCACTGTGTATGTGTGAACAGTAAGCTTCTCTATGTAACCTAGTACAGTACAGGGGACAGATCCAGATTTGATTGCATGAGAAGGAACCCGAGTGGCCACTTCTGCAGAGGAGAGTTGAGAGCTGTGGATGTTTGTCAAATATAACTAGGAGATTCTCTCAAAACAAATGTCCCCTGGGTCATCTCTCATTGTGATGCTCTTCCCAATGTATCTGATGCGCTTGCCAAGGTTTTCTCTTGGAGAAAAGCTACTTCTCTTGGGGTTTGGAGGAGGCTGTCTGCCAGTGGAAGAAAACTTCCCTCGCGGCTCCCTGAAGTGCTTCATGAGGAATGAGGTCCAAGGCCTCCCAGGCTTTGCTACGGTGGCCAGGAAACTGTCGTTTTGTCACATCTTGCAATAGGAACAACACGTCTGGCGCCCCCTCCTCCCCCCAGCAGCAAAGTGAGGACTGTAGAAACCTGGGATAGCAGTGAGCTTGTAGTATATTTTTCATCATCCAGAATCTCACAGGCTGACTTGGCCATGGAGGTGGTGAGACACTTAGGCTATATCTAGACAGTTTGATTCACTCCTTTGAGACAGGGTCTGGTGGCCCAAGCCGACCTTGAATTCCTATGTAATGAGGATTACCTTGAACTTTATTCCTTCTGTCTCTACCACCGGAGGGCTGATATTATAGGTGTGCCCTGCCATGGTAACAAGTGGTGTGGATTGAACTCAGAGCTTCCTGGATGCTAAGTAAGCACTCTACTGACTGAACCAGCCCTTTGATTGGCTTCTTTGGGCAGAAGTCACATATCTATTACCTTTGTATCTGAGTAGCAAAGCCCTTGTTGTCTCTGTTGTTTGAGCACCTGGGAACCCATGTTAAGATCCCTAAACTCCAGGGAAAACTATGGCTACTGTGTTCTGCCTTTCATCATAGCTTAAAGAGTAAAAGAAATTCATGAAAACCTTTGGGAAATGTTTTGATCAGAGAAAATTAATTTTAATATAAAATCAATACATACAAATACTAATGTGAACTGAAAAGAAAGCCTGGTAAAATCATGACGAGATTTCTTCTTGTTGTGTCTGTAAGCAGGGGAGTCCCACCTCCTGGAATGCCTTCCATTTATGTACCTATGAGGACCTACCTCCAGTGGATGAAAAGCAGTTGTACTCATGTTAAAAGAAACACAGTGAGGATTCAATGAAAGACAAAAATAATATTTTGTTTGGGGGAGAGGCTTAGTTAGAAAGGGCTTCTCAATCTGGAGGAAGCTGGGTATTGAACATGGGTGGTATGTGACAAGGCTCCCCCTGAGCCACTGAGACTTGAGACTTGGGTAAGGCCTCCTTCCAAGTCTTCCTTGGATCTGGGTTCCAATAGGTTTGTTGTGTCCCTGCAGGTAAACAGTTGAGTGTTCCGATGAATCTGCCTCTTGTTTTTGTTTTTCACATGGCAGGACCCAGGTCTCTCTCAGTGCCTTTCTACCCTCTTCCCATAAAGATCTCCATCCATCAAGTTCTTTGATATTCACCAAAGCAATGTCTGTTCCTCTCTGAAAGCAACCAGCTTGTATTTATCTCATTGGCTCTTCTCCTCCCCACCCTGGCCTGGTTCTTTGAATGCAGAGTTCCCCAGCAGGCAACAATAATATCTGAGGCTTCAATTCTAGCTTTTCAGAGGTTTGATCCTTATATGAGAAAAGCTGGATTAAACCCCCCCCCCCAGAACGTCTACCTTGGGACACTGTGCTCTGCTCTCAGCTGCCCTCTGAGAAGATGACAATGTGCTGTTGGTGACCTCCTGGGGGGCGATGAGTAGGGCAGAGGAAACAAAGCCACCTTCTCTCTGCTCTGTCATCCAGCAGGCATCACTGAGGGGACAGTAGGTGCCAAACCTCCTCCCAGGCCTTGAGCAGCTGGGTCATGAACCTATCACTGTGCTTCCTACTCCCAGGAACTCAACCCCTGGAAAAACACAAGATACCCACAGGGAAAGTGGACTTATCTAAGACTTTGGATTAGCATCTGCACAGCAAGGCCTCTATATCTGTTTTGATGAATAATTCAATGAACCAAGTGCCAAATGACTACCAGGAAAGAATATGGCGGGGGTAGGGGGGTGGGGGAAGAGGAGGTGCTCTGAGACCTGAGGAAGTCAAGGGAGAGCTTCTAGAAATGGCTCTGTGGCCTTGAAGGATCTGTATTTGTGCACTAGACCGAGAAGAATGGGAAAGGTCTCTTGCAGAATAATGACCCCAGGCTGGGAGGAGACGAAAGAACAGAAACAGAGCTGGCCATTAAACACATTTCTTTACAAACACTTCGTCTCCTCACTGAACTCTTCCTAGCCCTTGTTTCTTGCTGTCCCCCACCTGCAAACTCCCTCTGATTTCCCCTTTGATATGATTTTTTTTAAGCAGACTGGGGGAGGGCTGCATTTTAAAGCCTATGTTGCCTGCCAAGTCCTGTTCCCAAGTTCTCTGAGCTCCACATGCAGCCAGAATAACTTTAGGATGAAGCTCATTAATAATGTGCATGGCAAATCACAGCCTCTGTAGGAGGCCTGCAGAGGGGGGCTCTGCCCCTGTCATCCAGCTTTCAGAAATGGCAGCTCACAAATAGGACACCCCGTTCCTACACAGCCCGTAGGTGCTGGAGCTGTCCATGCGTGTGTCCAGGGGGAAACTTCTTGGGTGAGATTTCTCCACCAAAAAGGGAGACCTCAAGGGTAAGAGCCCAGTGTCCTCGAATACAGTTGCTTCCTGGAGGGGCATCTTCCTCGCATCTTCTTGAATATTCTCAGTTGCGGGGGGAGGGGGATTTCCAACTGTACTCCGCTTCGCAGGAGTATACCCATTAGTTATAATTAAGCAGGCCACTGCAATGATTACAAATAAATTTAGCAGCAAAAGGATTGTGGGAATATCCAGAGCCATTTTAGAGGTCTTCAGATGACAAATTCCCAGCAGGCTCGGGAGGAAGCATCTCAGGGGAGGGGGTTTGTCTCCCTGGCAGATGACCACACAGCCTCAAAGGGCAGCCTTTCCCTGGGGCAGATGCTGCTCAGTTGAGTTTATTTCCTGAGCCTGTATCAGGCGCTACTTTCCCTAACATGCCTGAGCTATTTTTTCCCTGCGTCATTCTGAACACACTCACATCTTCCAGCCCCCACTTCTTCCCAGGAGGGGAAGACACCCACTGTTCCCACTGTTCGGAGCAGGTGCTCCCTGTGATCCCTGATCTGGCCACTCTCACCCTCTGTGCCTGGCTCCTGAAGATCAGGAGGGAGCAGCAGCCCATATTAACACCTTGCCTCCAAGCCAGAGCCTTCTGCTGGTCCACCAGACAGCCATTACCCAGGACACCAAATCCCACCTTGTAAGCCTGCGGGTAGTGTCTCAGGGCTATCAGTTTAGATATTTTATTTCATGTTTTGAAAGGCTCTATCACTGTGTCACTGATATCCCTGAGGCCCCAAGTAGACAGTGCTTCATTAGACTTCTTGAAATAGGGGGACAGGCTCTGGGGGGAGGAAGGAGCATGAAAACCAACACACAACAAACTGGGAGAGGAGTGCTGGTGCCAGGCGGATTTCTGAGCAGAATGTGGTGAAGAGGGAGGACAGAGTAGCATTTACAGTGATGAAAGGTGACCTGGGGGAGCTCTGTGCCTGCTATTGAGCTAGTCCCTCTGCTGGCTTGGATGGAAGCCTGCTGTTCTGGCTTGCTTTCTGTTGTTGTGATAGAACACTCTGACCAAAAGCAACTCGTGGCAGAAGGATTTGTTTCGCTTTCCATGTCATAGTCTACCATTGAGGGAAGGGAGGGCAGGGGCTCAAGAACCAGAGAAGGGACTATGGAGGATGCTCCTGATCTGACTGCCTCGCTCTCCAACTCGTGTTCAGCTGCCTTTCTTATGCAGCCCACACCTAGCTGCCTTGGGATGACACTGCCTACAGTGGGCTGGGCCCTTGTACATCAATTATCAATCTCGAAAATGCCCCACAGACACGCCCACAAGCCAGTCTAATGGAGGAAACTCCTCAGTTGAGGTTTCCTTCTCTCAGGTATGACATGCTGACAACCAAGATTAGCCATCCTACTTAGTACAGTGTTTAAAATCCAAGACTTCTGTGCTCAGTTGCCTGGGTCTGAGTCTCGTCTTTGCAACTACCTCAGTAACCTGAAGGCAAGTAACTTAATGCCTCCATGCATTAGTATGCTTGTCTATAAGATGGGTCCAATGATCTTAAGTTGATAATAGGACTATTGTGACAATTAGGTGAGATAATTTATGCAAGGTGTGTAAACAGAGACTGAATCTTGTGAATATTAGTTAGTTCTACCATGTCTTCAGTCATTATTAGTCTTATAATTTTGCTATAACCTTGTCCTTAAATGCAAATGCTTATAGACTTGGTAAACCTTCTTAAACATTATAAATATAACAGACAAATTAAAAAAATTCACAGCCAGGCCTGGTGACTCATACTGGCCTATAATAGCAACACTTGTAAGGTGGAGGCAGGAAGATCAAGAGCTCAAGGCCAGCCTCAGTTGTGTAGTGAGTTCAAGGCCAGCCTAGGCTATATGAAACCTTGTCTTATAAGGAAAAAAATAGAGGCTAGAGGGATGCCCAGTGGTTAAGAGCACTGGCTGCTCTTGAAGAGGACCCAGGTTTGATTTCCAGCACCCATGTGAGAGCTAAAAACTGTCTTTAACTCCAGTTCCAGGGGATTCAACACCCTCTTCTGACCTCCATGGACACTATACAACACAGGTGCACCCACTTACGTGGAGGCAATATACTCATACACAGAAGCTAAAAATAATAAATCATATAAGAAAAATGAACTTAAATGAAAAAATAAGAAGTCCACAAAGCATAAACACAGACATTAAGAAATTATCATGAAATGAACCACTGGATCAAGAAACAAGTTCAAGATTTTCAAAATTCTCCTCCTGCCCTCCACGCCACTCCTTAACTCTCTTCTTGGGTAACCCTCTATGCAACAGTGGACCTTCAGGAGGACACAGACCATGATGGTCTGGCCTCATAAATGGGATTAGCGCTTGACAAATGGCTCAAGGGAACTAGGTAGGCCTTTTGACCTATATTTCTCTGTGTGAGGAGACAGAAATAGTGTCTGCCATGTGAGAGCATAGCAAGAAGACTCTGGCTTAAGGTGGAATGCAACTCTGTCCAGCCACTGAATTTACTAGTTCTTGACCTTGGACTTCCCAGTCTCCCTAAACATAATAAACATATTTTCTAATAAAAATTTTAGTCCCAGGTACTTTGTGATAGAAACGAAAACAGTCCAAGATAGCCTAGCTTCTATAATTATACAGTTACACCTCTATTTTGATATATAGCTGAGATTCATCTACTTTCACTGCTGTGTGGTATTCCATGCATTTAGATTGATTACTTTTTACCTACTATTTCTGGACATGTTAATTGTTTTCAGTTTTCCATCATTAGCAATAGCAATAATTAGTAATAGTGCAATGAACATTTCTTATAGAAATGCATTTATGATGAATATGTGTTTAGGAATCCATTGCTTGAGTATAAAGCATAAGTGTGTCCTACTTTAGCAAATAGAGCCAAGCAGGGTTTCCAGTTGTGCCAGTTTACTTGACCATTATGCAAATTTCTGTTAGCTTTGTGAGTTTCTAGTGGCCTCTATACTTCCCCATATTCAGGATCACTGTTGCTTTCATGTGTCCATCCTGAGGGTTTGCAGTGACACTCTTCTATGCTCTTCATTAGCATATCCTCATTACCATATTACCTGACGCGTTCACGTAAGTTGGGTATTTGCCTTCTGTTGCCAGTGCCTGTTACGTCTGTTATCCAATTTTCTACTTTTAAAAATTATTTTCTTGATTTGTAGACATTCTAATAGCTACTGGGTATAAGCCCTTGGTTAGCACTGTGGTGCAAGCAACTTTCTCACTTTGTAAAAACTAAGTTTAAATTTTATATTTTTCTTAAATAATATTTGTCAAATGACAAGTTTGATTTTTATTTTTCCTCTAAAATAAATTACTATTTTAAATAAATGCGGCCTCTGTCCCAATTAAAATCTTCTATCACTGGTAGTATGATTTCTCACTCTGAGAAACCAGCCAGGATCACATTTAATATTCAAAGAGAATATTGTGTGGTGGTTTGAAAGAAGATACCAAGTGCTGGAGATGTTGTGGGGAAAGGGGAACACTCATCCACTGCTGGTGGGAATGTAAACTCGTACAGCCACTAGGGAAAGCAGTGTGGAGAACCCTTGGAAGACTTGGAATGAACTTGCCACCCGACCCAGCCATACCACTCCTGGGCATGTACCCTCAAGTCTTACGCCACCACAGAGATACATGCACGGCCATGTTTATTTCAGCTCTCTTCACAATAGCAAGGAGCTGGAACCAACCTAAATGCCCCTCAACTGACGAATGTGGTACATCTACACAATGGAGTTCTATGCAGCAGTAAAGAAAGACTACATCACGAGCTTTGCAGAGGAAAATGGCTGGAGCTAGAGGACATCATGTGAGTGAATAACACAGTCCAGAAAAACAAACAACGAATGGTATCCCTCATCTGTGATGCTAGTTAATTACCAGTTGTATTTCTTGTTATGGGCCCCCTGAGCTTTTGTACAAAGCAGTTGGGTGTAATGCATTTTGGAACAACAACAACAACAACAGAAAAGACTGCATCAAAGAACTGACTGAAACAGTGAACTTCTGCTCAAAACAGTCAACTTCCCCATGGACAATATTGAGAAAGACTAAGAGATGAAAAGCATGTTTGGCAGAATGCATGAGCTCTGGCGGGGTGGGAGAATGGGCGGGAACACGGGTCTAGGTTTGTTAAAAATAAATAAATAAATAAATAAATAAATAAATAAATAAAAGAAAAAAAATGAAAGAAGATGCCCTCCACAGGCCCCAAGTATTTGGACATTTTGTCCCCTGGTGGCGCTGTTTTGGAAGGTCTTAGAAGGAGTTAGAGGAAGTGTGTTACTGGGGGCGGACTTAGAGAGTTCAAAAAGCCTTGCCGGTCTCTAGTCACCCTCTCTGCTTCCTCTGTCCACTTGAAGATGTGAACCAGGGCTTTCTGGCACCTCTTGCAACCATACCTCCCTGGCATGATGGACTCTAATTCCTCTAGAACATCATTAGTAAGCTCAAATAAACTCTTCTTTTAATAAGTTCCCTTGGTCATGATGGTTCTATCACAGCAACAGAAAAGTGACCAATACACTATGTATGCCCTTGGTGCCTATGCTCTGCAGATTTAGCATTGGGGTCACTAGGAGGTTTAAACACTACCAAGGGACATGCACACAGAATGAGTACTCTGAGGTAGCTGCTTACAGAGCTCACATTCATTCCTCCATCACATCAAAATAACTGGTCAGGAAGTTGTTTAATTCCTTGTTTTACACTCTCAATTCTTGTGAGACACTTTACCTCTTTAACAAGCTTTATATGGAGTAAAGCCCCTGCAGGTACTTGTAGCATGGATAGATTGATAGGTAGATCAATGGAAGGGGGATGGGTGGATGGGTGAATGGGTAAGAAAATGAATGAGGGAAAGAGGAAAGAGTGGGTAGATTAGTTTATAGATAGATGGGTAGGAAGATGAACGGAGGAAGAGAGACATGGGTGGATAGATGAATGGAGCGGGGATAGGAAGATGGATGGATAGTTAGGAAGGTGAATAGAAGGAGGGAGAAGTGGGTGAACGAGTTGCATAGGTGAGGAGGAAGATGAATGGGGGGAGGCAAGAGTGGATGGGCAGATTCATGGATGAAAGGAGGAAGGGGTAGATAGTGAACGAATAGACTGAGGGCCTGGGAGGCAGGTAGATGGATGGGTACATGGATAGATGGATAGAGGGGAGGATGTGTGGATGTGTGGGCAGACAGATGGTTTGATGGAGGGATGGGAAGATGTTCAGAAAGATGGAGGTATATAAAGATAACCTGGAGGTTAGGTGTTCTCTCAAACACAGCCCACCACCATCGCGTGGAGCCTCCTCTTGGGTTATGTTGGGTGTCTGCAGCTCCACATCGTGGCCTCAGAACAGCTCTGCTGTTTTTCCTCCTTATGACTTTACAGAAGGGAAAGTGAAGAATGGGGTTGGGGCCAAGGTGGGGAAACTGCAGTTCCAGCTTGTGATTGCTGGGGCAAGGGCTGTACTCCCTGCTTTCTGAGTGCAGCAGCTGTTTTGGGAAGTCCTGCTTGCAGAGCACATGTGGAGTTCTGCTGATCCACTGAAATTTTTTTGTTTGTTTGTTTTTTTGAGACAGGGTCTCCCTGTAGCTCTGGCTGTCCTGGAACTCACTCTGTAGACCAGGCTGGCCTCGAACTCACAGAGATCCATGTGCCTCTGCCTCCCAAGTGCTAGGATTAAAGGCGTGCGCCACCACACCCGGCATTTATTTATTTCTGTTTGTGTATCAATGTACTGTTTGCATGCAAGTTTGTGCACCCCGTGTCGTGCAATGCTGCGGAGGTCAGAAGAGGGTGTTGGATTCCTCTGGAACTGGAGTTCTCCTGGAATTGGAGTTTCACACGGTTCTCGGCCGCCATGTGGGTGCTGGGGATTGAACTCGGGTCCTCTGTAAGAGCGATCGGTGCTCTTAACCGCTAGGCCATCTCTCCAGCCCGATCCACTGAATTGTTAAACCAGCTCTGAGTGTCAGGAGAATGGCTGGAATGCATGCAGGCTGGCCTTCAGAATAGCTTTCAGATCCTTGCAAAAGAGGAAAGAAAGCCATCCCCTGTGTCCCTTCAGAGCAGAGAACAGATTCAAGGTTAATCTTCATGTTCTTGACACCCCAGTCCTTATGGTTGTTCTCACCTCACTCATGGTTTTTTTGAACAGTAGAAATTGCCCACTGTTCCTCAAACATATGCTTGTTCTGTTCCAGGTGCCAAACTGGGTGTTTAGGTAAAAAGGATGGGGTAGGACCTGGAGTTCATGCCTAAGCACTGAGGCACATCTTCATGAGAAGAGCCCTGTGGGGGACTGCACGGGGTGGTGGTTATCCATGAATCTCCCCACTCCTGGTTGTAAATCTCTTTTGAGCTATCAGCTGCATCTTTTTCATCATAAATGTGTGCTGGCACCTTCCCTCAGCTAAGTGTCCATGACCTGCTATTCTGGACTCCGTCTGAACACTTGTCTAGGAAAGTGCTTGTTGTATTTAATAAATCACATTGATTTATTGCTTTTATTGATCTGCGAAAGCACTCTGTATTATCAGAGGTGAGATTCTTCTTAGGAGAATGTAGAAGGTCTGTTCATTAGCATCCATTTTTCCATGAGACGTTAAGGAATGGAATAGCACAATGCACGGTGTTCACCTGGGTGATATATTGAGCACGATCACGGTGAGCAGTGGGTTCAGCATACATCATATGGAAGGAGGAATTGCGCCCATTTGCTATAGGCTTGCTGGAGTTTTGTGATAAAATGAGCAGGCTACTTTTCTTCTCCTCAGTGCTGACAAACCCTTGTGTTTTCCATGGGGACTAGCAGTGGCAGAAGTTCAGGGGGATGCACATCTCTACAGCTGGAGAGATCTGCATTGTTTTAGGGCATCCCACTCAAGACTTACAGGTGGCACGTGTGCCCAGGCTTTTCATCTGCATCACTTTGTGCTCTGATCCTCCCCTGTGATGCATTTCTTTTTTAAATTTTCCTACTATGGCAGTTGGTCTAGGACTAGCCCTGGGGCAGCTGATGCAGGCACACATATCCACACACACACATGCATATATATATATATATATATATATATACACATATACATACATATGCACACACATGCACACACATATGCACACACATGCACATATACATATGCACACATATGCACACACATGCACACATGTATGCACACATGCACACATGTATGCACACATGCACACACATACACACACCTATACACATATGCACACACACCTATGCACACACATATGCCCACACATGCACACACACCTACGCATACACATATGCACACACACACATATGCACACACATATACTCAAAATTGGGTATACAATGGTATAAAATTAATACAATAAAAAATTTAAAGCTATAATAAAAACTGGGTATGATTCAACCTAGTGTATGTATGATGGGTGTGTTCCTTACAGGGAGTGGGCACAATTGCCTGCTAGTTCCATAGCAATCAGCACCGCCTTGCTTTTCAGGGAAAAGCCCTATGGAGCCTGAGAGAGGCACTGAGAACCTATGGGACATGGGTGCTGGGCACCTCTGCCTCCTTTCCCTGTATCCGCTGGCCTCCTCCCTGCATCTTGTTCTCCTGCCTGAGAACACTAGCAGAGTCTGCAGCAACCTACGCGTCCTTGCAGAGGTTCCTGTGGCTTAGGAGCCCCATAATTTGGAGCTTTCAATCTTGACAACAGCAAATGTTTCTGCCTTCATTGTGGATGTGTCTGTCAAGCAGGCAGAGATCTTGGGGTCTGTTCCACATCTGGAATGAAGCAAAAGAATGCTGCTTGAGCATCCACAGAGAATATGTCTTCATGCCAGGAGAATCTAGACTGACACTTCTGGGGAGCAGGAACAGTTCTGAGTTTGAATCTAGTCCCATGCTGTGTGACCTTGGACAGATCACTTAGCTTCTCTGAACTTCAGGTCATTACTTATTTACATGATGGGATTAATAATACCAATATCAAAAGATTATTTTGAGGACTCAGTGAGCCAATGTTTGCCAAGGGCTTAGCAACAGGTGACGCCTAATTCCTGCTCAAACAGTGGCGGCTCTAGTCACTAGCAGGGTTTCTCTCAGTGTGCCTTGAATAGGAAGCTCTGGAAGATGTGGCTGCTGATCCCAGGCACTCTATATTGGCTCTGGAGGCAGCAAAAGACTGGCACAGCCCTGCCCGCAAGGAGCTTGTGGATGATTCGGGAAACTGAACCGTCGAAGCCCAGCATGAAGTGCTCAGTGGAGCACTGAATGTGGTGTGAGAGCTGTGGAGCCTTTCCCGGCTCGTCGTGCCTACTGGGAGAAGCGAGGGCTCCGGAGCAGGGGGAGAGCCTGAGACCCCTGCCTCAGGAGAGCATCGTCCTCTACCCACTCCACAAAGGGACGTCCTCAGGAGACCATCATCCTCTACCTGCCCCACAAAGGGAAGTCCTCAGGAGACCATCATCCTCTACCCACCCCGCAAAGGGAAGTCTTCAGGAGAGCATCATCCTCTACCCGCCCCACAAAGGGAAGTCCTCAGGAGAGCATCATCCTCTACCTGCCCCACAAAGGGAAGTCTTGAGTGCATCATCCTCTACCAGCTCCCACAAAGGGAAGTCTTTCTCTCTCACTACTACTTTGCCCTTAAAATATTGCATTTGAAAGGGCTAGAGTTAGGTTGCCAGACCCAAGTGAAAAAGCCGTGCGTGATGGCTTGCACATGTAATTCCAGTGCTGGCGAAGTGGGGAAATCCTCAGTGCTCCCTTGCTGATTTCTAGTGCTCCCTGGCCATCCTGCCTAATCTACCTGGTGAGATCCAAGTTAAAACAAACAAACAAGCAAGGGGGGTGATATTGAGGAATGACTTTCAAGGCTGCAGTGGCCCCCACATGCATGTGCAAGTGAGCATGTATATTCATATGCACACTTGCACATGTGCATGTCTACACATGATTATGCACACACGCAGAAATGATGTGCATGATAATACCATCTAAAATGAATATATACAGTGAACATCTTTTAAAAATTGCAATAAAACTTGTGTATGATTCAGCCTCATTCTCAGGGCAGTTATGGGTGATGCTTGCTCCTGAAGAGTGTGTCCACTTAAGGCAGGGTGCACAGCTGCCCGTTACTTTCACAGCAGTCAGCATGGTGAATACTTCATTTTTCATGTGTGGCAATCATTCTTTACCAAGTATTTGAGAAAGCAGCAAACACTGAATTTACCACACTGTCATCATGTGGAAATGCTGGTTATTGTCCCTTCCTCCCACAAGCTGGTAACTAACTACACCACCTTCACTATAGGCGGGATCTGGATCCTCCTGTGTGCTGGCCAGGACTGGGACTTGAGCAGGGAGTCACATGCATTCCAGCAAGCCATGGCTGGGGAGCCCTAGCACCCCAGGCTCTGGGGCCTGCTGTATTCTCTATCTGATAATCACTGCAGTCCTATCTTCTGAGGAAATGCTGCCCAGTGCTATCATACACCAAATCGATTAAAAGCAGACCTTTGAACTCATGTGCTAGGGGAGATCTCTGTGGAGTACATCTCTCAGTCCTGCTTTGACATCACCTCACTGCCTACCTGCTGCAAACCCCAGCTGCAGTTCAGAAATGGCTCTACTCCACAGAGGGCCAAGAACATGCATTTTCATTGTGCAGGAGTCACTTAATGTATTCATCTGCATGAGGCCCTTCTGCAGCCTGTCCCTTCCAGTTTTCTCTCGTGTCCCCAGCTTTGCTTTTCATCTGCTCTCTCTTTAATCCCCGGATTACCAGTCTCCATCATGGTACTTTCCTTCCAGAGAAAATTCCCCAGTGGTCAGGAGTTCCTGCTCATTTCAAACTTCTTAGCCCTCTCTAGTGCAGGAGGTAGAGGTGTATCCCTGGATCTCTTAATTCAGAGACTAGGAAAAAGAATGATCAAGATAAGGCTGGTTCTAGGCTAGAGACAGCTGAAGAGAAGAAGCATGGAATCCAAAGAGGAGTGGGGGTGCTGTTAGGCATTGGAGGATACAGGAAAGATTTAGACGGGCTTGGGATGGAGTAGGATGTGGGACAGGTCTCCGTATGTCACAGAACTCCAAGTGAGCATGTGTCCCAAGGAGAAGGAGCCCGAGCTGCCGTGGTGCCTCTGGGTAGCCTGTCCAGCTGTTTGTAGAGCAGTTTGCTCAGAAATGAAACCTAACTTCCAGAAAAGAGACTCCAGAAGCAAAAGCAAAAACAAAAACTTCCAAGCCAACCAACCAACCAACAAAACCCCAGATACCTGGGAGAGAGAAAACTTATAAGATTCTTGAAGGCCCCTGTATTAGTCACTTTTCTGTTGCTGTGATAAAACCATCATGAGCAAGTTTATTTGAGCTTACGATTGACAGTTCCAGGGAATCAGAGTCCATTGTGGTGGGAGGCATGGTGGCCGGGGCTGGAGCAGCAAGCCAAGGTTCACATCTCGCAATGAGCACAGGAAGTCAAGAGAGAGAGAGAGACTGGAGACTGTGAGGCTTGTTGAACTCACTAAGCCTGCCCCCAATGACGTACTTCCTCCAGCATGGCCACACCTCCTAAGACCTCCAAGAACAGTGCCACCAACTGGAGACAAAATGTCTGAATACTTAAAGCCTATGGGGGGACACTCGCATTCAAACCACCACAGCCCCTCTCTAGCTTTACAGAAGACATAAATAGTTGCTGGGGGAGAAGAGTCTGACCAGCCAGGGTACAGGGAGGAGAGTTTTGGCACCTGTCCAGCTGCCTGCAAGTTGTGCAGTGAATTCCAGGGTTGCAGCTCCTGTGAGTCGTCACTATGTTGGGGCAGGCTTTTCAGTGCTGCAGCTGCTCTTGGGTCATCTCTGCTCTTGTAAGAAGCCCCTTACTGCATTCCTGTTAGCAATACCAATAGAAACCCATTGCTTCACCAAGTTTGACACTGGTGCAATCATTAATTGCTTTGTCGTTGGCTTCCTTTCTGGGGGTGAATAGATGTGTATGAAGTATTTCCCCAGGAAAAATGCCCACAGCTGGGGATCATGTGAGGTTTACTGAGTGTGATGGCTAATTTCTGTGACATTCTGCTGAGGCTTTGGTGCCTCGTGGTTTGGTTCAGCACCAGTCTAGATATTTTTAAGCTGGGCATGGTGGTGCACGCCTTTAATCCTAGCACTTGGGAGGCAGAGGCAGGCGGATCTTTGTGAGTTCAAGGCCAGCCTGGTCTACAGAGTGAGTTCCAGGCCAGCTGGGGTTACAGGGAAACCCTGTCTCGAAAAGACCAAAAAAAAAAAAAAAAAAAAAACCAACAAAAGATATTTTTAGATATCATTTAAATCCTAGTCTTTTAATTTTTTAAAAAATATTTTGTTCGTTATCTTTATTTTATATGCATGAGTGTATTTCCTGAATGGATTTAAGTACACCTATGACGGAGTGCTCAGGGAGGTCAGAAGAGGGTGTTAGATACCATGGGGGTGTGGGTCCTGTGCAAGAGCAGCCAGTGCTCTTAGCCACTGAGCCATCTCTCCAGCCCCTAATTCCTGGTCTTCGGTTATAGCAGATTATACTCCAACATTGACTGGACCTCATAGACCCAGCTAAGGGCTTGGATATGGTTTGAATACCAAATGTTCCTCATAGGCTCATGTCCTTGATCTTGGTCCATAGACAGGGGTGCTGTTTTGGAAGATGGTGGAGCCTTTGGAGTGGGAACTATGGATGGCAGAGTGGATCATGGGAGAGGGGCTTTGGAGGTTTTAGGGTGGCCCAACTTCAGCCAACACACTGCTTTCTCGTTCACCTCATCTGGAAGCTCTGACTGTGTGGGTCTAGCTGGGCCTTCCCTGCCATGCTGGTTAGCACTGCCTGAGACAGCCAGAATAAAACCCTCCCCCTAAGGAAAAACAACTGTTATAGGACTTGGGATCAAAGACAGAGTCATCCAGAAGAAGGAAGCTTCCTGAGGACCATGATCTGGGAACCCTGCCTGAACCTTCAGATGCCACCGTGCAGTTGATGGCAAACAATGTCAACTCTCACCTTATTTATCAGGCCAGCTGTTTGTGGAGAAGCGTTCCTGAGAGTAGGATTCCTAGGTGTCTTTCAATTTGCCCTTCTGTACAGACACGTGACAGAGTGGTTAGCAGTGCCTGGCTTACACCAGCTTTTCCACTTCTTGACTGGGGTCAGCTTTAACTGACAGGAAGTCCTTTTCCAGGTGCGTACTCCTGGCTAAAACCCAGTACTTTTGAGTTCTGTTGGACCGCAGAAAAAGTGCTTTCTAGGTAGCATGTCTTAGATTTTCCTGAGCTGTTTTATGAGGGACCTGTCCAGAAGGCCACTGTGTCGGCCGGGTTCCGCAGAAGCGTGCTCGGGTTTGCGCAGAGGCGTGCTCAAGCTGTCAGGTGCAGGGAGAAACATCTTTAGTAAGAGCGGGTCATGGGATGAGACTTCCTCACTGCAACACGGATGGGTAGAGGGAGTTTCCACAAGGACAGTTCTTAAGAATCTCTGTAAAAATGCATGGCTCCATCTGTCTCTTCTCTCGTCCTTGGCTTCAGATGAGCTGAGCCATTTTAAAATTCCCCAACAAAGGACCTCAGGCGCCAGAAGTGATGAACAGATTTTCAATTTGGCCCTGATTTGCATGAATCATTTTTCCCCTCTGGCATTTCAGATAATCTCAGAAAAGATACTAGAAATGGGGAGTGACTTCTTATCTGGAGGTGTTTGGGTGTTAAAGGTCTAACCTTAGCTGCTCCAGATAGGAGAGCGAGCACAGGGAGGATGGGGAGGAAATGGCCTCTTGGAGTAGTACTCAGGGATACAGGGCAGGACTTAGCATCACTTCCTAAATCTTCTGCCTCGAAAGCTCCCAAGAGCTTCCTCATGGGTTAGCTCCTCTTTTGTGGCATTAACTGATTTCCTCCAGTTTCTCTTACCTAGGACAGTCGGGACTGTAGGTAGTACCTAAAGAAAACAGGGGATGTGTTTCGAGGTTCCTATGTATACAGTATTTTGGTGTCTGTAGTGGGGATTTGAAGGTGATAGTCACTGAGAGTGATATACAGGAAGGTGGGGGGCCCAGGGCCGGAGGGACTCACAGCAGGGGAGGGGTTTGGTTGAGGAGCAGGCTATGAAGGCAACCCTTTCCAAGTCCCAGTTTCTTAATTGCCACAGCAAGCCCATGAAGTAGTATTTTCACTTTTAGAAGGGGAGAGAGGTTAAGAAATGTGCCTACTTAACCTGGCTAGTAGGAGGTGGTCCAGCCAGATTTTGACCCAGGAGGTCTCTTTTAGTGCTCATTTTTTTTTTTTTTTTTTTTTTGAGACAGGGTCTCCCTATAGCCCCAGCTGTCCTGGAACTCACTCTGTAGACCAGGCTGGCCTTGAACTCGCAGAGATCCGCCTGCCTCTGCCTCCTGAGTGCTAGGATTAAAGGCATGTGCCACCATGCCCGGGTTAAAGATGGTTCTTAGCCGCCTTGTGGGTGCTGGGAATCGAACCCAGGTCCTCTGCAAGAGCAGTCGGTGCTCTTAACCACTGAGCTATCTCTCCAGCCCCAGGGCTCATGTTTTTAACCCCACCTCATGCCAACACTTTCCCTAAGCCGCCTCTGGAGCTTGACACAGAGTAGATATAATGCCTGGCTCCTGACTGGTGTGCAGACCTGGTCCCATGAGCAGACTTTTGCACACCATCCTGAAGGTCTATGGGATGTTCATGGGGTACCTACTGCTGGTATAAGAGTCTTCCAACTCGGAAAAGGGTGCCTTCATAGCCTGCTTCCTGTCCAGATCTCCCCCACTGCTGTGAGTCCCTCTGCCCTTCTCTTCTTACTTATATAGATTCAAGGTCAGATTCCTATCTTCAAGGCCTCAGATCTTTCTCTTCCAGACACTCAGGGAGACGTTGGGTCTCTCCCTGAAGTGGGTTCTTTGGAGGGAAATTGTTTGATCTAGAAAATAAGATCCCCACAGTAAAAATGGCAATATAACCTCAATGTCCAGATTCAGAAAAGCCTCTTGTTATGAACGAACATTCTGTAAGTCTCACAGGAAGATCCGAATAGGAGTGTTCTTCTGGACTGTTTCTGTACCCTCATTAGGGAAATGTACCCCTGTAGTCTGGGTGCTGTTTGAATTCTTGCTTCCAGAAAGAAAAGGGCAGGAACTCTGGTCTTGTCAAGGAAGGAGTGTGTCATTCTTATGGGGTTGGAGAGATGCTCAGTGGTTAAGAGCACTGGCTGCTCTTCCAGAAGATGCAGGTTCAGTTCCCAGTACCCACAGGGTGGCTAACAACTGTCCGTACTCCCAGTTCCAGGGTGACCGATCCTCTTTTCTTGCCTTGGTGGGGACTGTAGGACATGGGTGGATTTATATATTTGCAAGCAGAACACTCATACACATAAAAATAAATCTTAAAAATTATTTTAAAAAGAAAGGAGGCAAACAGATACAGAAGAGAGTAGTGTAGGGCTGAGGGGTAGGTACAGGAGAGCTCAACCAGCAAGCCTCTCCCGTGTCCCAGAGCCAAGAGTCCACATGGCACTATGGGTGGACACCAGGTGTGGGACATGGATGCCCCTCAGCCCTCTGGCAGCCAGACAACTGAGCAGTCTGTATTCCTAGGCTTCAATAGCTGGTTGCCTCCTCCCTTCCAGAAATTTCCTATTTTCTGTGTGCTGTGATATGGGAAATGAAATGACTGAGAAGCCCATATTCTAAGTGGCACTGACTGGAAATTGAAAAAATATAGCTCTACATATTAATTAGGGGTTTAGTGATGTGATGGCCTTTACACAGTTCCTGAGGCCCGAGGCTTAGCACAGTTCTAGACAGATGCTTCAACTGTGCACCTTGCAGACCCAAATGGTACTGGTGGGGAAACTGGGACCACAGACAAAAGACTTATTTCTATCAGGCCTCAGGATACCTGACACCCACATCTACCTAATTGAGGGTGCTGGCTACATAGCCACCACTTATGATAGCATTCATTCATCATTCATTCATTCATCCACTTATTCAAAAATACTTGTTACGTATCTAACATGGTTCAGGTGGTATTTTGGATACAGGAAAGAGCTATGAGTCAAAGAGACACTCCATTAATGGAGCTGTTTTATGAAAGACTTAAATTAAACATACATTAAGCCATGAATATTGCACTGGAAGCTAGTGAGGACATTGGGAAAATGACATCAACTGGACAGTGCAGAGTCTCTTGGTGATAGATCTCAGGTTGGAAGCCAACAGGAGCCCTAGAAAAGTGGTCACCAAAAGAAGGGTTTGCCTTTTGGCTGTAGCTCTTTACATGGCCTCTGCAGCCTAGGAAGTGACAAGAAGTAGGGATTTGGCCTGGAGGCTGTGATTCAGAAGAGCACAGAGGAGGTGGAAGAGACAGAGTTTCCTTGGACCAGGCAGAGTCATATGCAAAGTTGGCACTAGGGAGACCAGGGTGAGCTTCCTGCGGGAGGCGAGGCTTGGCCAGAGGAAGTGCTTATTGCATAATATTCAGGGACGGGCAAAAGCAGGGTGCAAATGGTTCTCATCAGAGAATGTGAGAAGATAGAAGAAAGAGATAAGACGGGAGGTGTCACTTAGGAGCAGCAGAGGGGCTGTGGAGAACCAGTCCAGAGGGTCTCAGCTGCCGGGCACTGAGAGCTGTGGTCTGTAGCTGGAGGATGACATTGTGAACAGGCCACTTTAAAGGTCATTTGGTGAGTACAGGAGAGTTGTGCTGGAATGAGAAGGTAGATGCAATCCTCAGGTCTGACCAGGGGTGGAGATTATGGGATGGAGAGAGAGCAGATGTCAGTGAGGGAGGAAGAATTTCAGGACTTGATGCTTTAGCTCTGCCCTTGTGGGTCTCAGGGTGTCCTCACACCCTGTGCGTCTGGACAGGACCACAGCCTCCTCTTTCATGAGTCCAGCAGAACTTCATAGAAGGGGAACAGGAGAACTGAGTGCCTGGGGACACCTTCCAGCTGTTGACTGTAGTGCTACTCCTGCTGTGCCCCACCAAGTCTCTCTCTCTCTCTCTCTCTCTCTCTCTCTCTCTCTCTCTCTCTCTCTCTTTCTCTCTCTCTCTCTCATCTTCTTTCCTGACTTTAGTTTGAGCTTGGCTAGCCAAAGTCAGGCACATTCTGTGGGACAGCCAGCAGAGACACCTGGGGTTAGCTCAGGGCTATAGAGATATGCAGAGGCTGTTCTTGGAAGTAAAGAAGGGCAGGAGCCTCCGAGGACCTGGGTGTATGTTATATTCCCTCTGCAGCAAAGGGGCACCACGTCACACCTGCATTGCTGAAAAGCATCAGGGGAGGTTTGGGAGGCTGGGCCCCGGGTACCTCTTTGAGGGTCTATGATCTGGATTCGATGGCTGTTGCATTTCGATTTTCTGGGTGAAAAAAGCCTAACCCATGCATTCAAGTGTCTCTTGTAAGAGTCATAGGCTCCAACCTGGGCCAGAACTAGGTCTGGAATGGGGAATGGTGCTGTGATTCCAGGTCTTACCAAATACCATGCTGGGGGCCCCTTAGAGAGACCTTGCCAGGGATAATGGGGGTCTGATGTCAGAATCGTGGCCAGGGGAGTACAAATGGGAGGCCCAGGCTCATGAGTTATGGAAGGAGCCAGGTGGGTCCACTAGAAGGATCACTTCCTAATCAGGGTCTTGAGAGGAGCTTAACTGCAAGGTCCTAGAGGCCAGTGTGTGGCAGCTGAGTTTGAGAACCAGCATTGTGAAGGCACCGTGCTGTGCTGTTCCATTGTGAGCTTCCCCACCCTCTCTGGGCGGACCGAGGTGGGTGTGTACTTTGTGTTTAATTATAGTGCACATAACCAGAGAGGAGCTGCTTGGAAGCACATGTCACTTTGTTTGGTGATAATAGACACGCAGGCTGGAAAATATCTATTAGCTCATGCCGTCGTGCCATTCCAGAGCTGCTGGGGTCTCTGTCGGATCCCTTGGGCCTCCTTCAGCTGTGACTCACACAGAGGGCCTTGGTCATAGCCTCTGGGGAGGTGGCAGCTCTGCGTGTTTCCTTGTTGGGATGGTCATCTTTTCATCTGCACATCTGGTTCTGCAGGCCCTACCCTTTTGTGTCTGCCCTGGGAGCCTCGAGTCTTCCAGCTGTGGCCACAGAGGCCCTGCTCTGTGAATGACCTCCCTAATCAGGTCTAGGTGTTCAGACAGCCGTAGGTCCCTCTCACTAGTCCCAAGCAGTGAGAGACATGCTGGTGAATAATTCCAGTTCAGTACTCACTATGGGAAATATTGTGCATAGAGAACAAATACAGGTCACAAAAAGGGCCAATCGCTTTGGTTTCTGCATGTTGGTAAGGTATCATGGAAAAGATGGCCCCCCGGCTGGGTCAGTGTTCATTAGGAAGAGAAAATGGGCCCAGCTACCTTTTACTTCCTCATTGTGCTGGCTGGGAAGTGACTCCCTTCAAATCTAACTGTTTACAGCCTGTCCCTTTCTGGCTCTTCTTCCTCCCTGGGCAGGAACGTCAGAACCGTACTAGGGTGGGAGTCAGGTGACCAGACAGCAAAGGCCACAGCTGCCACCAGCCTTTAGCTCCCGAATTTGGAGACTTGTGAGTGACAGTGAATCCCCAGGACCCCTTCCTTTGGAAGCTCTGGGAATTTCTAAAGCAGCCTTCCTTGTCCCTAGATCGAGTCCAGGTAGAACTTGCTGCCCCAGGGCTCTTTCTCCCTGGTAGTGACTTTCAATACTAGAAACTAGCCTAATAATTTCCCAGTCTACACAGCTAGCTTGAGTTTCCTCTTAAACCATCAATCCCAGTATCCCTGGCATGTGTCTTTAGGTGTGACTTAAAATAAGAATTCTGATTCTTTTTGATTCACCCTGCTCTCAGAATGCATGCGTGTATGTAGCATGCTCCTCACAGGGTTTTAATTCTTTCCTCTCTTATTTAAAACCACCCTACCAGCATAAAATTCCCAGAATACCAGGCTTCACTTTAAAAATCCAAACCTAGATTATCTCTCTGTTCCAGAGCTCACACTGATCAGGTGCACCTCTGTATTTTGCCTATATTCCTCCCCCTCATCATCGCCCTATCCTGTGATTTCTTAAAGAATTTGTATTAATTTATCAAAACTCAGCTTGTCGCCTCTACAACGAAGCCTTCCTGGAAGTCACTAGTCCCACTTAATTGATCATTTACCTTCTTCCTTGCCACCCCTGATCTGGTATAGTTTTTATAGCGTTTATCAATGAATTGTTATCAGTTCACAGGTCTGTGGACACCCCATCTCCTATCAATCTTTTGGTCCCAGACAGCATGTCTTACATGCTAAAGTTCTCATTTCTTTTTTTTTTTTTTTTTCACTTTTATTTTTTTTATTTTATTTTTTTTTTAATTTTTTTTTTATTTTTATTTTTAAGGGATTCTACAATACAATGACATAGTTGTTTGCAGAAAACACTGATGTTACTCAGTATGTCATACAATTAAGTAATTGGTGCATTTTGCAAGTATCTATTCTAACTTATCTTGGTTCTCAGTTGCTGACTTTGACTTGGCTATTGACATCTTAGCACTGCCCCAAGTCCGATGATCTGTTTGCAGAGGGCTCTGCAAAGGAGAATAGCAGTATCTGTCTGTGTGTCATCAGCTCACTCATACAGTGTATCAGGGGTTTGCCATTTTCTCTTTCACGGGCTAGAGTGAGCCCTTGAGGTGACCCAGAAGTTCTGAACATTTATCACCTGGTATTGATGACCGTGTATTCTGCCTCCTCTCTTTATGCCTGGAGATGAAGGAAGAAATACAAGCTCCTGTTACAAAGAGTATTTCCTTGGTTTATCAGCTCTCCCCCTCCCAGCTGGGGCTCGGAATGATTTCTTAGTTCTCAGCTTTTATGCCTCTGATCAAAGTGCCTGAGGCGGCGAGAGTCTGCGGCACCTGTGTTTCCGGCGGAATCCATTGCTTTCTTCCTCTGTAGGAACCTGTGGCTCAGTGGGCTTTGCTCAGGTGAGTGTGGCCTAGGTGTGGGAAAGTCGCAGCTGCTCTGGGATGTTGGGCGGATGCCTTGCCCCCAGTGACTGGAGAATAAAGCCCCTATTTCCTTCCCTTGCCTTTCTTCTCTTGCTCACTGTGTTCATTCAATCACTCTTTTTCTCTCTGATGAATTAAATGCAGAAAATCCTTGAGCAGGATTTCTCTCTTCAAAGGATCAAATAACCTTCCTTTGTTTTCCCCTTAACACTTCTTCCCCCTACCACGAAAGGAAAACATGCAAACAGACTCAGCTTTAAAGGTGAGAGAAAGAAAGAAAGAAAAGTAGTGAAGTAATTTCAAGTTGGGAAGTAGAACAGCTGAAACCCAGCACAAAAATGCACACTCAGCAATATGGTCCTTTCCTACAAATTAATTAACCCAAGTGCTTGTTTAATTAGTGTGAGGGGTAGGGAATTGAAGAGCTAACAATATCTCTCACCCAGTTTGGAATTATGTTCACAAAAGAATTTCCTCTTTCCTTCCTGAGGATCAGGGGATTGCACTCATCAGTCTGGGATCAGAGGGGCCCTTGAGGCTGGAGATAATTTTTCAGATAATTTTATCCTCTGGAGAGGGGGATTTTTAGGTACTTTAGCTCCCTACCTCTGATCATGGCATAGGACGGTCTTTGTATTTTGAAGACAGAAGCTGCTCAGCCCTGTGTCTGAGGAAGGGGCTTTGTTTGACAGACCCCAGACACATCTTTTGGCTTCTCAACCCTTTTTCTTTCTCACCTCTGTGTTACACATAAACTTTCTGAATTTCTTGCTTTTGATGTGAGCGTGAGCATTTATTTCTTTTCAAGAAACTAGGAGAACTCAATCTGTACAGAGCTAGACTTTAAGACGGTCTTAGTCTATGTGCCCTTGTCATCAGAAAATACTCAGGATCGGAGATTTATAAAGAAGAAAGTTTGCAAGGCCCACACAGTTCTAGAGGCTGGGAAGTCTAAGTCTAGCATTTGGTGAGGGACGCCCTGCTGTGTTATCACATGCAGAGGGCACCACATGGTGTGGCAGAGCATGCGTAGTAGCTTGGACCTGTCTTTCACTGGTTATAAGCCCCTGATGCCACAGGGAACCCCACTTTCACAAGCTCATCAGATCTTAATCACCTCCCCAGAGGCTCCTCTAAACACCACAAGAATATACATTTGAGGATTAAGTTTCTAAGACACGAACTTATTGGGGATACACTGAACCTGCAGCAGACCCTTGGTTGTGGTGGGGGATATACAGGGGCACAGGCGTGGGCTGGGATGAGATTGTCACCATCTTTCCCCTTTCCCATAGAGACTTTTTTGGTATCTGGTGAGAGCTGTGGATGCATTCTCAGAATTCTTTTTTTTTTTTTTTTTTTTTTTTTTGTCTTTCTAGACAGCTCTGCCTGTTAGCCCCAGCTGTCTTGAACTCGCTCTTGTGTAGACCAGGATCTGGCTTGAACTCACAAGATCCGCTTGCCTTGCCTCCCAAGCGCTGGGATTAAAGGCATGCGCCACACACCAGCTAATAAGTTCTGTTTCTAAATACACAAAAGAGAGGGTTATAAAGGAAGCAAGTTCTATCAATATAAAGTTATTAGGATATAAATTAAGAAGGTACTTGGTATATGTTTCTTCATTAAACTATTAAAATACAATGTGTGCTATATAGGTCTAGATTAGGGTTTGGGGGGTTTTTTAGTTTGATTAAATAAATAAATAATACTTTGAAAATCTGTGTCAATCATAATATAAAAAAATACCTGATTCCTGATATTGACAAGTAAGAGTTGTTAAAAAGTCAGTGGTTTTTGCAAGCTTATTTGTAAGGAAATAGAAAACATGAAGGAGATGGGTAAAGAAACTGGCCTTCTGCAAAGCAAGCAGATTTATTAGAAAATAAACCCCAGAGGGCACCCCCACCTGACCTGGGCATGGGAGGAAGTGGCACCCCCACCTGACCTGGGCATGGGAGGAAGTGGCACCCCCACCTGACCTGGGCATGGGAGGAAGTGGCCCCCCACCTGACCTGGGCATGGGAGGAGGGGGCACCCCCACCTGACCTGGGCATGGGAGGAAGTGGCACCCCCACCTGACCTGGGCATGGGAGGAAGTGGCACCCCCACCTGACCTGGGCATGGGAGGAAGTGGCACCCCCACCTGACCTGGGCATGGGAGGAGAGGGCACCCCTACCTGACCTGGGCATGGGAGGAAGTGGCACCCCCACCTGACCAGGGCATAGGAGGAGAGGGCACCCCCATCTGACCTGGGCATGGGAGGAAGTGGCACCCCCACCTGACTTGGGCATGGGAGGAGAGGGCACCCCCGCCTGACCTGGGCATGGGAGGAAGTGGCTCCCCCACCTGACCAGGGCATGGGAGGAGAGGGCACATCCTTAGAGCCTGGGATCGGGAGGAGAGCATACCTGCTCTCAAAGAATTGGAGTTTTTATATTTTCCCTTTTCGGGGAGGGGGAAGAAGCTGGGAGCTGAGGTTCTGTCATCTTGGGCAGGTACAGGGTAGGTTTCCTGTTGTGAGGATAGTCAGTCATGCAGGACTCTGGTCCAAGGAGTGGCCTCTGACTGGGACTGGTTCATATTAGAGGAGCTGGGCTGGGGATTGGATTGCTACTTTCCAGAATGGTAGCCAGAGGGTGGTAACCATGCAGGAAGCATTCAGGACCTAAGATTTCTCCACCATTGTTACTGAAGGAAATACTATATTCCACTGAGAAGTCGGTAGCTGTAAAGACAGTCTTTTTAGTACATTGGCCTTTAGAACTCTCTTCAGACTTTTGGTTGAGTCTCTGCTGGTACATAAATGGGTTTCCTGTGGACAAAACTGAGCTGTTGTCATGTCTACATCTCCCCCTCCTTCGGGGGAACAGTAGGTTCCTCCCCTTGTCGGAAGGTCTTTATCACCCTCGGGACTAAAAGATCATCGTATTCCACAGCATATTCCACAGGAGATGTCAGAAGTATATTCTGGGACAAGGACAGGAAGTACTAGGATGTTGGCTAGCAGTGGGAGCGCACCTAACAGAAGTAGCATTTGGGTGTTACAAATGCAGCCTGGTTTTCCTTGCACTCTGCCAGCATTAGCAGCAGCAACAGAGCATGCTCAGCTCCTGGTGTCGTCACCCACACAGTTTGCCCAGAGTTTCCAAAGCAACGGACTCAAGCTTTGGGAACAAACACCTATGAGTCAGTAGCTGCTCCTCCCTCTGTTTAGTACCTCTGATAACTAATAATCTCTGAGCAGGAAAACATTTTTATCTTCCTTGGTTGTTCTTCAGAGGGCCAGAGTAGGTGATTGAACTTCTCTGCTTGAGAAAGAAAAGTCGCTCCGGGTAAGGTTTAATTTCACAAAAGAAGAATTCCCCAAATGACGTTTCCCCTTAGATTAATACTTTTTTGTCCTTGAAAATAGAGCCTGCCTCAGATAGGTGAATGGCTCCTAAAATCTAGGTTCCCTGTCAGTAAAGTCGCAGAGCTGAGTATTATCAATCCTAGGCTAAAGCCTGCAGGCAGAGCCGAGGACCTACAACTCTTCTCTCTCAGCATAGAGCTTAGACTCTTCCGGAGCATCAGAAAGTTCTAGTGATCAAGTGTCCAGCATAGACTTGATGGGAGAGACCCCGTGGACCAGGTCAGCTGGGGCTCCCAGGCCCCATTCTTCCTCCTGGCTCTGTGGACATGTTTCTGTAAGAATGGACCTTTATGCTTTCCTTGGGTATCGCCAAAGATATAGAAGAGCTTATGTATCTTTTGGAGCCATTCTGTCGCTTTCCTCAGGAGTCATTTGCTGACACTCTTCTGTTGATGGCACTCAGAAAGGAAACTTAGAAGGCTCAGGAAGTCCCCAAAAGTTACAAGCTTCACAAGGTTTAAGGCAGGGGGAACAATTGCTTAGAAAGGCGACTCCGACAGAGCTGCGTGTGTAAATTGTTCAGAGGATTCCGGGGAGGTAGCTTTTGTGAGTCACAACCTGTGCTGGGGTGGACATTCTGGTGATGTAGCTGCCTTTGAGTTGCCATGCTCCTGTAAGTAACCCCCTCAACACACTTCTGTAAGTAATTCCCATAAACTCTCTATTCTCCAAGCTAGACTTGGGAGAAATCCTTTATTTGGTTTGTTGCCAGTGCCCTATCTGAGATGATGTTCACGTATGCCTTCCCAGGAAACATCGCACAACACAAACCCAGAAGATCTGACTTTAGAAAAGCACTGCCCAATACAAATAAAACATGAGGAACAAATTGTGAGCTCTACATGGGATTTTAAATTTTCTAATAGCTGCATTAAAATATTTAACAATAATCAGGGACATTAATCTTAATGATGTTTCTGCTTAGCCTAACACATGAAAAATATTATCAGTTTGGCATTTAGTCAATATGAGAAAACATTAGTGTGACACTTTTTATTTTCCCACTCCACATTTTCAAATTTGCTGCATTTTTTTGCGGTGGCGGCAGGAATCTCATTTCCACAGTGTAGGAGCTGCATGCAGTAAGCAATCCTATCCTAAAACTTGCTCTTCTCCAGTGGACTACATAAGCTGCTCAGAGGAATCCATGAACTTGAAAGTGGGTCGGCAGGAGCAGTTTCTGGGTAGCAAGGCTACAGCTGTGATGCACACAGGAAGAACTGCAGCTGGAACAAACGTGTTGGCATCAGGACCTCTGTATGGGCAGTGGCGACCTGAGGATCACCACCCCTACCTTGACAAAGCTCTTCTTGTGGATTGTGGGTAGTCCGAGAGCAGGGGCTATATCTTCTTGAAGGCTTCTCCCAGCTGTGTGTGCAACAGAGGCTCTGTGCACGGGAACGTCCGGCTCATTAAAATCCACTACTATGAAGCAGCCACTCCCGCAAAGGCCAAGGCCACAGCAAGAGAATGAAAATGGCACCACCTTCCACCTACTCTCTCAGTTTCTGTGTGGCATGCACCCCTGTCTTTTGTTGACTATTCCACTGTGTTCTTGTTTATTTATTTGTGTTCCATTTCATTCCTCAAATGGAACAGGTGCAGCTTACAAAAATAGTTAGATCATAGCAAGCTGACATAATGAAACTCCATAACACGAGGCAGAGGACACATGTATGAATTAAAGAAAAATAATGCATCCTTTGGGGGATTATGTATTTGCTACAGATGGACTGCATTGCTCTGAGCTTCCTCATAGCCTAGGCAAAAGGAAGCAGAATGTTATAGGAACCACATTGTAATAAAAGACAAAGCAGGAGCTGAGGATGAACATCACAGTTTTAGGTCCAGAGCCCTGACAACAATTTTTCTCCTGGACAGCTAGAAATTCAGCTCCATTGTTCTCCATGCTGTCTTCACCCTCACCTTGCAGGTCATTGGTGTAAAATTCTTCCCATCTTTCCACCTTGAAGTTTCCCCTCTTGCTCTCTTGAGACTAAAAGCATACTTCCTCCACGTTCCAAAGCTGTTCTATAACTGCTTGCAGCCAGTGCTGTCCAGATATTTGAATGAAATGGCTTCATCTGGACAATTGAAAAAATTTAGAAGAATAGATCCCCAGGCAAGGGGCTGCCATGAGTTGCCAGAGCCTATCCCTTGTCCCCAGCACTTAATGGGAATATTTTCCCCAGTCTTTATTGTAGCTGGCTGTAGACTTGATCCTAAATTTGGGCAGATGAAGTTGGGAAGTAAAGGAATTCTTTCTGTGACCCCCTTCCCCCACCTGTTGGTTGAAAGAAGATAGTTATGAGGACCCAGAGGAAGTCTGAGCCCTAGGAGAGTAGCTAGCTTCTTAGGCTCCAGGAGCCCTGGTGAAAGTATACCTAGCCTGGGATCCTTCACTGGGTCGTGGTGTACAGGATAAACCAACTTCTGTTTTGTCAAACCACTGAAAATACAGGATTTATTGGCCAGAGCAGCTACCATCTCTGAACTAATACAATGCTTTCTTGGGAAGTCCCCTTGACTGCAATTCCTTTCAACCAAGAGGAGCTGAAAGGTTTGAGCAGCACCAAGTTGAAGATTACATTCTCTGCCAGCTGCTAGGAGAGCAAATATTCTGTTTCAGGGAAGTGGGTGTGTGAAGGCATCTAAGGTTTGAGCAAGATTAGCATTCTCTTGTCACCATTCTGTCACCTTGCAACAACTGCTGCCTGAGTGGAGAGCAATGCTCTTGGAGATGAGTCAGGTGTACCTGTGGGTAGAGCCAATGTGCTTCTCAGAAAGGCATTTTGGTTCTACCTTCACACGTGGAAACAATACTCATCAAGGCCACACTTTCCTACAGTGAACATTTCTCTAGTAATTTTTACCTAAAAGAACAAAGCTGGAAACAGCTGTAACCCTTTAAACGTTGGAACAAAACTTGGACAGTGAACTTGGAGAAGTAGTTTTCTCTTTAAAAGCTGAGGTGTGATTGACACTGAAAGCTAGCTATTTGACATGGAAGCTAACTTGTATAGGACACAAGGACATCAACATATCCATTGCCCCTCAAAGTCTCCCCATTCCCTTTGTTACTATTGTCATCAGTATTTTTTATCGAGAAGACCAAACATGCATCCGTACTTATTGCTGTTCTAGTCACAATAGTGATGAAATGGAATGAGCCCAGATGTTCATCCACGCATGAATGTATGTGAAATGTGGAACGGGTGAACAGTGGAGTTTTATTCATTCCTAACAAAAAAGGGGAATTTCCAGGTAAATGGATGGATCTGGAAGTTATATCAAGTGAGGGAACTCAGACACAGAAAGACAAATACTACATGTTCTCTAACATATGCAGATCTTAGCTTTTCATATTTATATATGTGTGGATATATGCGATTAAAAGTCATGAAACTAGAAAGGGGGCATGAAAGGGGGAAGATGGTTTGAGTAGAGGGTGGCAATAGAACACAGGTGATAGACATTGAAAAGGAGGCACCGGGGGTGGAAGGATATAAGGGGTTGGGGGAATGAGGATGAAGGAGAGAGGGGACAGGGAGAACAATTATGTTTTAAATGCCTCAATAAACCCAAGCATCAATATACTAATTAAATATGATAAAAATAAACAAGAACACCTAACCTAAGATCCACCCGAAGACACACATTCAGACTAGAAGACACAGGCAGGCGGCTCGGAGGCAGGCATGTTGGCTTACAGGCAGACATGCACAGGCAGGTTGGCAAAGGTTCTCACTTCTGGTTGCAAGGCTATGTCTATACAGAACCACACAAAGAGGCACTTTGTCAGAAATGGTTTTATAACAGATTACATGCATCACTGTTTACCTTTGGGTTCCTGGAAAATCTGGTATCAGCCATTTTGTGCTGACTCCTAGGCCCCCAGATTTCTAGTGTTAGCCATCTTGGTCCATGCTAGGTATCTATATTAGTGTCTGTTGTCTAAACCTGAACTGGCCCCTACAGCCCATGTTCCATACAGCATAATAAGCCACATAACATGGTATTTACTTTTCTGTGCCTGGCTTATTTCACTTAGCATGATATCCTCCAGGCTCAAATCTGTGCTTTTACAAATGCAAGGATTTCTTTCTTCTTTAATTGTGAATAATATTCTACCATGTGCATAGTCCATATGTTCTTGATCTGCTCATCCATTGATACGCACTTGGGTTGTTTCTATATCTATCTATTGCAAATAATACTTCAATGGCCATGTGCATGTATTATATCTTTGGGATCCTGACTTAAATCCCTTTGGAGAAATGCCCAGGAGTGAATTGGAGGACTTCTATTTCCTTTGGTTACTTCTCACAGCCACCCAAACAATGTGATATTGGCATAAAAATGGACAGAGTCCAATAGAGCAGAACAGAGATTGTAGAAAGACACAAATGTAAGGTCAGCTATTCATTGATATGGTTCCATGACTAGCTTAAGTAAATGGTGTTGAGAAAAATTGATATCCACCTATAAAAGAGGGAAATTGGACTCTCATATTATACACAAAAATCAACCAAATAATTTAAAAGTCTTAAGACTAGAAGCCATAAAAGTCCTGGAAGAAACAATCAGAAAAAGGCTTCCTGAAGCTCATTTTGTCAGCAAAGTTTTTAGCACAACACTAAAAGCACAAGCAATGAAACAAACAAAAAAGTGGGACTGCATCAAATTAAAGAGCCTCTGCTTAGCAAAGGGAAAAACCACAAGTTATAGGATGGGAGAAGCTATTTGCAAGCCACATATATGGTAAGGAGTTAATGTCCAAACTATTGGATTGAAAAGTCAACAAAGCTATTAACTGTCGTGAAGGGGTAGGGCTCCTCGTGAAGGGGTGGGGCCCGGGAGCACCTCCTCCATCTACATGGGAACTTCAGCTGGCTTCATCTTGTGCAGCAATCACAGCTGCTATGCGTTCATGTATGTGATAGCCATGTCCTGTTTGGAGGACAGCATCTTACTGCATCCCTTTTCATCCTCTGCTCTTCCATTTCTTCTTCTCTTCCATGACATCCCCAAGCCTTGGTGAGGTGGGGTGTGTTGACAAAGATGTTCCATTTAGGACTGGGTACTCAGTCACTTACGTTGGTAGCTGATGGGGGAAGATCTTCCTTTTTGTAGGGTATTCCTGCTGGTAGATGTTTTTTTTTTTTTTTCCAGTGATGGCCAAATGGGCAGCTGGTAACACTAATTGAACTTAGTGGGTTACCAAAAGAAAAGAAAACAAAACTAACAAAACCTCCCACATGAAATTGGGAGGGGGACATGTTGGAGGGACAGAGAGGGATTTGGAGGAGAGAAATAGAGGGCATATATGATATTTCATTATATACGTCTATGACATTCTTAAGAATAAAGAAAAATAAAAATAAAGAAGTCAACCCAGGACTCAAGTAGACATTCCTCTGAAAATGCACAGATATCCAAGTCTATGTGAAGGGGTTAATATCATCCACGGAGAAATGTAATTCAAACCATGGTGAGGTTTGCCTCATGCCTGCTCAGATGGCTGTCATTAAAAAAATAAAATGAGTAAAAATAAATATTATTCAGAAGGGTAGAATTGAGAACCTTGACACTGTCGTCTGAGGATATAAATTGGTACATTCATTGTTGAAAACTATATGGATGATCCTCCAAAAGTCAAAGAGAGAGAACTATCATGTGATCTAGTCATATTATTCTGGGCTTTGGTTTAGAGGCAAGATGAGGGACAAATGGGTCCCTCATCCCTGTAATGGGTCAATGCTGCAATTCTATAATCTATGCATATGATATCAAACAAACTCTTGAAAGCACTTTTCTTTTTCATGATGTCTTTAGTACCAGTGTCCTCTTCTGGTGTAAGCGGATGAACACCAGCTAAAAAAACATTCCAGTGTGATGCAGAGTCACATGGTCTATACTATTGGTCTGGAGACCAAAATGAGAATAGAGAGCTGGGGTAGAGTACTTGGCTGGCATGTAGCTCAGTGGTAGAGTACTTGCCTAGCACGTCTACAATCCTAGGTTAGATTCCCTCTAGCATTTAGAAAAGAAAAAAGAAAAAAAAGATCCCAGGAGGGATTGCTTTTTTCTGAGTAGCATGGTGCCTGACAGCTGTGCTTAGTCACAGCTAGTGGGTGCTCTTTCCATCCATCGAGCTCTAAGGAGACTTCAGGACTGTGAGCCTTGCAGGGATCCTTTGCTTCTAATGCAAGTGTGTCACTGAGTCATCCACAGAGCTTGGTGATCTGCCCAGCAATGAGCTCATAAATTCTCCAGATTATGGTGAACAGATGAGAGCAATGGCGATGACAGAATCAAGTGATAGTGAGGAGATAGGGTGGGGTGCGACACTGGGCCAGCGCTCCCGTATGCGGCTGGCACTGCTTGTGCCCCACCCCAGGAACACAGCCATCTAGCATTCCAAATTTTACTTGAGTTGCTCAAGACTCGGGTCTTTTGTCCTTAGCATAGGCGAAGTCAAACTGAGCCTGAAATTTCACATGAACAGGCTGGCTTTGAACTCAGCAGAGATCTGCCTGCCTCTGCCTCCCAAGTGCTGGTGGAGACTGGGTCCTGGCTGCCTCTGAACAAAGCAGTTATCCTGGGGCTGGTGATATGCTTCAGGGTATAAAGGTGCTTGCTGCCAAGCTTGATGACCTGAGTTGAATACCCTGGACCCAAATGGTGAAAACTGATTCCTAAACCTGTCTGTCTTTTGGTTTCTGTGCACATATACACAAATAAAATGTAATAATTTTTAATTAGAAAAATACTAAAATTCTTAAGAACCCTAGAGTTGAGTTTCTTTGAGGTGTGTTCATAAACCATTTTGGATTTATTTTTTATTTTTTTTTTATTTTTAACAAATCTAGGCCCGTGTTCCCACCCATTCCCCCACCCCGCCAGAGCTCATGCATTCTGCCAAACATGCTTTTCATCTCTTAGTCTTTCTCAATATTGTCCATGGGGAAGTTGACTGTTTTGAGCAGAAGTTCACTGTTTCAGTCAGTTCTTTGATGCAGTCTTTTCTGTTGTTGTTGTTGTTGTTGTTTCCAAAATGCATTACGCCCAACTGCTTTGTACAAAAGCTCAGGGGGCCCTACACAAGAAATACTTACAACTGGGTAATTGGCACTAGCATCCACAGATGAGGGATACCATTCGTCGTTTGTTTTTCTGGGACTGTGTTACTTCACTCAGCATGATGTCCTCTAGCTCCAGCCATTTTCCTGCAAAGCTCGTGATGTCGTCTTTCTTTACTGCTGCATAGAACTCCATTGTGTAGATGTACCACATTTTCTCTATCCACTCGTCAGTTGAGGGGCATTTAGGTTGGTTCCAGCTCTTTGCTATTGTGAAGAGAGCTGAAATAAACATGGCCGTGCATGTATCTCTGTGGTGGCGTAAGTCTTGAGGGTACATGCCCAGGAGTGGTATGGCTGGGTCGGGTGGCAAGTTCATTCCAAGTCTTCCAAGGGTTCTCCACACTGCTTTCCATAGTGGCTGTACGAGTTTACATTCCCACCAGCAGTGGATGAGTGTTCCCCTTTCCCCACAACCTCTCCAGCACTTGGTATCATTTGTTTTCTTGATCCTAGCCAGTCTTACTGGAGTAAGATGATATCTTAAAGTGGTTTTGATTTGCATTTCCTTAATGATTAGTGATGTTGAGCAGTTCTTGAGGTGTTTCTCAGACATCTCTAATTCCTCGCTTGTGAAGTCTCTGTTCAGTTCTTTGCTCCATCTATTGAGCGGGTCGTTTGTTTTCTTTTTTCTTTGTTTTTTGAGTAGTTTATATATTCTGGAAATCAATGCTTTGTCAGATGTATCTGCAGTGAAGGTTTCCTCCCACTCTGTGGGATTTCTCTTCACTTCCTTGATTGTTTCTTTTGATGTACAGAAGCTTTTGAGTTTGATGAGGTCCCATTTGTCAATTGTCGACCTTAATTCTTGTGCAGCTGCTGTCTGATTTAGGAAGTCTTTTCCTACGCCTATGTCTTGTAGTCTGCTGCCAACTTTTTCTTCTATCACCTTCAGAGTTTGGGGTTTCACGTTGAGGTCTTTAATCCATCTGGAGTTGACTTTTGTACAGGGTGAGAGGTAGGGGTTTAATTTCATTCTTCTACAAGTGGTGATCCAGTTTTGCCAACACCACTTGCTGAAGATGCTGTCTTTTCTCCATTGTGGTTTCTTGGCCCCCTTGTCAAATATGAGATGGCTGAAATTGTATGTGCTCAGATTTGGATCTTCGGTTTTGTTCCATTGGTCAACAGGTCTGTTTTTGTGCCAGTACCAGGCTGTTTTTATGACTATAGCCCTGTAGTATAGTTTAAAATCTGGTATAGAGATCCCTCCTGTGTAGCTCTTTTCACTCAGGATTGATTTGGCTATTCGGGGTCTTTTGTTTTTCCAAATGAATTTAAGAACTTTTGTTTCCAAGCCTGTGAAGAAACTCTTGGGGATTTTGATTGGGATTGCATTAAATCTATACAAGAGTTTTGGTAAAATGGACATTTTTACAATGTTAATTTTCCCAATCCATGAGCATGGGAGGTTTTTCCATCTTCTGAGGTCTTCTTCAATTTCTTTCTTTAAGGGTTTAAAATTTTTGTTGTAGAGGTCTTTGGTGTCTTTGGTTAGGTTTGTTCCTAGGTATCTTATTGTTTTTGAGGCTATTGTGAGTGGGAAGGTCTCTTTGAATTCTTTCTCCAGTTGCTTGTTCTTGGTGTAAAGAAAGGCCATTGATTTTCTAAGGTTAATTTTGTATCCTGCCACTTTGCTGAAGCTGTTAATCGTTTCTAGGAGTTTTCTGGTGGAGTTTTTTGCATCCCTTAAGTAAACAATCATATCATCAGCAAATAGGGATAGTTTGACTTCCTCTTTTCCAATTAGTACTCCTTTAATATCCTTTTCTTGCCTTATTGCTCTAGCAAGTGTTTCAAGCACTATATTGAAGAGGAGTGGTGATAGGGGGCAGCCTTGCCGAGTTCCTACCTTTAAAGGGAATGTTTCTGTCATTTCCCCATTTAGGATGATATTGGCTGTGGGTTTCCTGTATATGGCTTTGATTACATTGAGGAATGATCCCTCCAATCCAATTCCTTCTAGGACTTTAAGCATGAAGGGATGCTGGATTTTGTCAAAGGCTTTTTCAGCATCAATTGAGATGATGGTGTGGTTTTTGTCTTTGATTCCGTTTATGTGTTTGATGATGTTTATTGATTTTCGTATGTTGAACCATCCCTGCATCTCTGGTATGAATCCAACTTGGTCATGATGGATGATCTTCTTGATGTGGGTCTGTATGCGATTTGCCAGTATTCTGTTTAGAATTTTGGCATCTGTGTTCATGAGGGAGATGGGTCTATAATTCTCCTTTTTAGTTGTATCTTTGCCTGGTTTTGGTAATAGAGTGATGTTGGCTTCATAGAAGGAATTTGGGAGAGTTCCCTCTGATTGTATACTTCTAAACAGTTTCAGAAATAATGGTTGTAGGTCTTTTTGAAATGTTTTATAGAATTCTGCTGTGAAACCGTCTGGGCCTGGGCTTTTTTTAGTTGGGAGGCTTCTTACTACATCCTCTATTTCTTCATATGTTATGGGTCTGTTTAAGCTGCTGGTCTCCTCTTGGCCAAGCTTTGGTGATTCCCAAGATTTCAGATATTCATCCATTTCTTCTAGATTTTCAAACTTGGTAGAATATAGGTTCTTGTAATATTCCCATATAATTTTCTTGATCTTTTCCTTGTCCGTTGTGATATTTCCCTTTTCATCACAGATTGTATTGATTTGGAGTTGTTCCTTCTTTCTTTTTGTTAACTGGGCTAGAGGTCTGTCTATCTTGTTTATTCTTTCAAAGAACCAACTTTTGGCTTCATTGATTTTTTGTATTGTTTTCTTTGTTTCTATTTCATTGATTTCTGCTCTGATTTTTGTTATTTCTTCCTGTCTGTTGCGTTTAGGGTTCATCTGTTGTTGCCTCTCAAGTGCTTTTAGCTGTAGTGTTAGATCATTCACTTGTGCTCTTTCTGTTTTTCTAATGTAGGCACCCAGGGCTATAAATTTCCCTCTTAGGACTGCTTTTAAGGTATCCCATAAGTTTTGTTGTGTTGTATTGTCATTGTCATTCAGTTCCAGGAATGTTTTTATTTCTTTCTTTATCTCTTCCTTGACCCATTCATTATTCAAGAGTGTGTTGTTTAGTCTCCATGTGTTCTTGTAGGCAGGAGGGCTTGTCCTGGTGTTGATGTTGAGCTTCATTGCACTGTGGTCTGACAGGATGCATGAAATTATTTCAATCTTTTTGTATTTGTAGAGGTTTCTTCTGTGTCCCAGGATGTGGTCGATTTTGGAGAATGTTCCGTGGGGTGCTGAGTAGAAAGTGTATTCTCTGGTATTAGGATGGAATGTTCGGTAGAGGTCTATGAGGTCCATTTGGTGTATCATATCGTTCAGTTCAGATGTCTCTCTGTTTATTTTTTGTCCTGTTGACCTATCCAAAGGACTCAGTGGGGTATTGAAATCTCCCACTATGAGTGTGCTGGGGTTAGTCTGTGACTTGTGGTCCTGGAGAATTGTCTTTATAAAGTTTGGTGCACCAGAATTTGGGGCATATATATTCATAATTGTGAAATCTTCTTGGTGGATTGTTCCTTTGATGAAAATGTAATGGCCTTCTTTGTCTCTTCTGATTTCTTTTACTTTGAAGTCTATTTTATCCGATATTAAAATAGCAACACCTGCTTTCTTTTTGGTACCATTTGCTTGGAATATTTTTTTCCATCCCTTCACTTTAAGGTGGTGCCTGTCCTTGAAGGTAAGATGTGTTTCTTGCAGACAGCATATCGATGGATTCTGTTTCCTAATCCAGTCTCCCAGTCTATGTCTTTTGATTGGGGAATTTAGTCCATTAATATTTAAGGTTATGACTGATAGGTTTGTGTTGCTTCCTTTTGCCTTATTATCCATCTGCGGTTTTGATTTAGGTTTCTACTTCTGCAGTTATGCTTTTATTGATTTCTCCTTCTAGTTGCCTGGGGTTGGTTGCTCCTTTCTTCTGTTCTTTGAATTGCTTCAAGTATTCTCTGAAGGGTTGGTTTTCCGGACATGTATTCTTTCAAGTTGTTTATGTCATGGAAGATTTTCCTCTCTCCTTCCACTATGATTGACATTTTTGCTGGGTATAGTAACCTGGGCTGGCATCCATTGTCCCTCAACACTGGGAATGCTTTGCTCCAGGTTCTTCTTGCCTTCATCGTTTGCTGTGAGAAGTCCGTTGTTATTCTGATAGGTTTCCCCTTATAGGTCACTTGTTGTTTTTCTCTTGTCGCTTTAAGAATTTTCTCTTTGTTTTGGGTGTCCAGCATTTTAACTATGATGTGGCGTGGAGAATTTCTTTTCTGATCTTGTCTGTTTGGAGTTCTATGTGCTTCTTGTATTGGTATTGGTTTGTCCTTTTTTAGTTTGGGGAAGTTTTCATCTATTATTCTGTTGAAGATCTGATCAATACCTTTCTCTTGGGATTCTTCTCCTTCCTCTATTCCTATGATGCGGAGGTTTGATCTTTTCATAGTGTCCCACAGCTCCTGGTTGTTCCATTTTTGTGTATTTTTAAATTTTTCATAATCTTTCCTTGAGGTTTTTAGTTGTTCTGTGTTGTCCTCCAGGTCTGATATTCTTTGTTCTGCTTCCTCCATTCTGCTTCTGAGGCTTTTTTCATTCCTTTCCTCTTGAATGGATGAGTGTTTGATTTCCTTTTTCATTTCCTCTTCTGATTTCTTTAGTGTTTCTATTTCTTTTTGGAGCTTCTCGATCTCTTTTTGTAGCTCTTTTGTTTGCTGGTTGGTTTCTTTTTCTTTTTCAGCATGGGATCTTTTCAGTGTTTCTACTTCCTTCCGGAGCTTGTCATTCTCTCTCTCTCGGTCCTCATTCTCTTTTCTTAGTTCTTTAATTTGTTCTTTATGATCATGTAGTTCTTTAAGTATGTTCCCGATTGTGTTTCTGATGTCTGTGTCCTGGGGCATCCCCAGAGGGATCCCACTGCCCGAGTCTTCCATAGGGTTGGTAAAGCTTGGCGTGGGATTATCCTGCCCCTTTCCAGTGTAGTCTCTTCTTCGTGATCCTGGCATATGGACTTCTCCTTGCCTGTATTCCAATGTGAGTCCTAAATGCCTCTTCACTGTGTTGAAGGCTTGCTTTGCTTGCCTCCTTGCTGGGCTCAGGAGATCTCAAATCCCGTTTTGGATTTTTACTGTACAATTTTCCCTCTGCTTGAAAGGCTTTAGGAAGGAGAACACACACAGATACTTCTTCCCTATGTAGGCTTAGGTATCTTGGATAACTAGATTCACAGGCAGTGCTGTCTGCGGTCCTAAGTGCCTTTATCCAATCCCAGGGCTTTAAACGGAAGTTATTGCATGGAATCCGAGCTTTATCATTCAGGGCTCTCTGCCATTCGGGACCCTGAAAGATGCCTGTTGTATTTAATCATGAGGTTGCTCTAGGGAGCCTCTGAGGGAAGCCATCTCCATAATGTTAGTGTAGAGTTCATCAGCAACGCAACTTTGAAGGTTGAGCAGATCTGGGGTGGGGTCTGAGATTCTTCATTTTCAGTCAATTACCAGTTGATGTGGTTGCTGCAATTCCAAGGACCACCCTGTTTGCAGGAAGGACCCAGAAATTGGTACCATGTGCAGAAATGCTGGGCCTGCATGGCTTCCCAGGGTACCCAAAGGGCTGTCTGAAGTATGGAAATAATGTCCCTGGTGGGCTTGCTTCTACTCACCTGGTTTTGTGTTTTTTTGGGTGTTTTTGCTTTGACAAATTTGAAGGGTTCTGGTTGTACTTTGTGTTTGAGCTAGGTGTTTAACCAGTCTGAGACTACATGAGCTGCCACCTCATTGAAAAGCCTGGATGTGGACATAGGGATGAGGCACATCCTCAGCTCCTGAGTGGGCATCTTGGGTCGAAGAGTGGCTCATTCTTGTCCCCTCATTCTCTAGGGATGCTGCAGAGACCATCGCCACCACTCCTGGCGAGGCCGAGTGCCTTGTATCCTGACATGTGCATGTTTTCTGTTTTATAGGAAGAAATGTGTCTTGGCTGGAGGCCCACGCTTCATTCCAGCACATCCCTTTTACCAAAAGAGCGGTCCCTGGAGCTGCCAACAGTGTTTACGAGAAATCCATCCAACAATACTTTGGATCTGGGAGCATGCCCTGACCGCAGACTCGGCCTGCGCAACCCCACAAAAGCCTGGCACATGATGTTGGCGTCTTTATTTTTATTCCGAACGTAAAGCTGGTTTCTTTATTTCTTTTCTTTTTTTTTTTTTTTTTTCCAGCTGGGATAACTCCTGTCAGTGGATGCAATGTCCTTTCCAGATTCAATATTATGCAAACTGCATATCGGCACATAGAGTAAACAAATATGTCCATGAAACTTCTTGACGCTTGGAGAGCTGGGGCCTCACCGACGCAGACACAGATCTATGATCTGTGCAGGGGCTGCGAGCTTCCTCTCTCCCAGCTCTGTGCTTGCCTCTTTGAAACATGTGGCTGGAGTCTGAGTGCTTGGTTAATGGACCGTAGTAGAGGCAAGTGCTTAAAGGTCAAATGTGAGCTGTCATTGGCTGGGCTTGGGAGCTCCAGTCCAGGTATTAGCCAGAGACTCGTGTTTTCATGTTCTGTGTCTATTCTAGTTTTCACTGTCTCCCTTCTCTTTTCCTGTTCCAACACAACTGGGAGTTCCTCAGTCTCAGGCAAGGGTGCAATCTTTGCTTTTTAAGTCTTTCTCCTCTTCTGGAAAGGTATAGACAGGGAAAGCAGCACATACCCAGCCTCTGTGCTACAGAATGCTGCACCAAGGCCCAGTTTGTACCTGAGAAATGTCCCTGCCATACTACAGTACCAAGCAGACGTGTCATGGACATGTGAAGACTGAGGTACCACAGCATAGTCTTCTTGTTGTGCCAGCTCTAAGTGCTCCACCAACAATGTGATGCAAGGTGTCAGGAGCAGAGGTTAGGAAGGCCCTACGAGGGACAGCAGGGGTCACAGCCTGCTGTAGTTGTGAACTTAGTGGTCAGACATCTGTTTGTTGAGACTGTTGGTAAGGGGTATTTTTTTTTTTTTTTGTCTTTTCGAGACAGGGTGTCCCTGTTGCCCCAGCTGTCCTAGAACTCACTCTGTAGATCAGGCTGGCCTTGAACTCACAAAGATCCACCTGCTTCTGCCTCCTGAGTGTTAGGATTAAAGGTGTGAGCCACCACACCCTGCTAGGGGTATGATTTTTTAAATTTTATTTATTTTTGTATGTGTATGAATGTACTGTTTTCATGTAGGTTTGTGCACCTGTAACATGCAATGTGCAATGTGCACCCATGAGATGTGCAATGCCACGGAGGTCAGAAGAGGGTGTTGGATTCCTCTGGAACTGGAGTTAAAGACAGTTCTCAGCTGCCATGTGGGTGTCGAACCCGGGTCTTCTGCAAGAGTAGTCAGTGCTCTTAACCACTAGGCCATCTCTCCAACCCAGGGGTATGATTTTTAAGATGTGGCATGGATTTTGTATTTCATGTAAGTTCTTTGTCAGAAATTGTTACTGACTAATAAAATTTGGTTTACTTTTGTTTTAGTAACTGAGGTGGCAACTATGTACATCAAGTATAGTTATTATCTAAATCAAACCAAGCATCCAAATGAAAATGGAAATAAACTGGTCACAATATTTGGATTTTGTGTGTGCATGTCTACCTGAGAAAATGACATGAAAGTTATGGTTACCCCATAGTTTACCTTTCTCATGCGAAACAGCGAAATCATCCTTAAAAACAATCCATTATTATGACTATTTGTATATGGCATAAAAGTTGCCTATTAATTTCTCTGATTTTTTTTCACACTAAAGAATTGGGAGGGTGGGGAGTTTTCACCACATTTGTTGTCCTTAAGATGACGCAAATTATAAGATGAACTCCCGATTTTGCTATAACTGCCAAGAAAAACAAATTTAATGCTAAACAGGTCTTGAGTCTTTTTCTGACTTCAAAACTTTTATTTTATTTTATTTATTTATTTTTTTTTTTTTGAGTTTTCGAGACAGGGTCTCCCTGTAGCCCCAGCTGTCCTGTAACTCACTCTGTAGACCAGGCTGGGGCCTTGAACTCACAAAGATCCGCCTGCCTCTGCCTCCCAAGTGCTAGGATTAAAGGCGTGCACCACCACGCCCAGCTGACTTCAAAACTTTTAATGCGTGGAAACGTTTTATAAGATTTTGGTGATTGCATTGCAAAGGGTTCAGATCTCTCTTCTTTATAGAATCTCATAGAATCTATTCTCCCTGGCAGGAAAGTGGGAGGAATCAATCAATCAAAACACTCTTAGGCCAATTACTGTGTCCATTCAGTGTTCAGATGTCTATGCCAGTAAAATCCCTCAGGAATACCTCATTCTGAGGATCGCTGTCAGGTTAGCTAATTTGCCCCTTGCCATTCTCAACCCTTCTGAAATAGATAACAAAGACAATCACCACAGAATTATACTAATGGATTTGCTTAGCAAGGAGCAGCTCTGGTGAAGTGATGGCAATATGCAGTTGGAAAAGTCATTTCCCCCATCGTATTGCCAAACTCCCCATCTTCTGTATCTCTCATCAGACATGAAGGGTATGCTTTGCCCTCACCAATGTGCTTGCTTGCTCCTTGGAGATGGATTTTCAGTTTCGTTTCTTCGTCTCTTCCACCCAGACTTTAAGGTGCTCCCCTACGTTCTTCACCTGTGTATGTGAAGGATTATGACTTGCCTGCCACCAAGAAAACATGGTTAAGGAATGGATGTCACCTCTGTGATTATGTTCCAATCTGTGAGGTTCCATTTCACGAACAGATTCACAGCTGATCTTTTCACTGGCTCAACAGAGTAAATGGCCATGTTAAGAAACTCACGTAGGCTTTTAGTTACTGAGGGTAGCCGGGAAGAAGCCAGGGCCTCGGACAAGGGAAATGATTCTACCAAAACCATGAATATGCTTAGAAGTTGACCCTTCGCCAGTTTGGCTTCCAGAGGAGAACGCAACTTGATGAAATTTCAGAGTTGCTTTTTGACATGCAGCACGGAGGGCCCAGCTACTCGCCCAGACTCCTGACCCTCAGAAACAGCGAGTTAACAGATGTGCTCTTTGAAGCCTCTACATCTGTGAAAATGTGTTGTGTGTAGTATAAAGAGATAGACAGCAACGGGGAGTTCCTAGTTCTCTGCACTGGAGGAAGGATCAATGTCGTTCTGCAATTCTCCCACAAGACATCTAAAACCGGGCCTCAGTGTTCTCTTGAAAATGAAAAACCAAGTGTCTTACCAGAGAGAAATAGCAAATCCCTCTGGATTTGAGGCTTATGGCTATTACTATCTCTGTCAGTAGGCTGAACATGTCTCCTGAATTCCACACTTGAATACAAACTGACATATCTTTGCTTGGAGATTCCACCTCAAGATTAAAAGGTGTCAAGTCCAACTCATCTTCCATATCTCCCACTTCTCCATTCCTTTCTACATTCGGTCATGACATACTTCCTGTCAGTCTGATTCCCCATCTTCCCATTCCCCAGGACCAATTGTTCCCTGGGCCCTTGACCAGAACAAATGGATCTCAGATTTCAGATCTCATGTCAGGAATGGAGAGGCATCACAAAAGCCTTTGCAAATTGCTTCTCTGTTCGTGTGATTTTCATTCTTGCCTGCAGTCCCAAAGCAATACTTTTTTCTGGGAGGTAAGAAAGGAGTCCTAAGCATCAGGCTAGTGCAAGCAAGTGAATTGCTAAGATGCTGGGTCTAGAATATTGTGTTTGAACCAAACACAAGAATAAGGAGGGTTGCTTCTGCCCCAGATCCTTGTTTCTCTCCCCTGCCTTCCCAGTCCATTAAACCCACAGCATTAAAGATCAGAGCAGTCACCTATGAACTTCACTGTTGAATGGCCTTCAACACCTGAAACTTAATTATATAAACACTATTCTCATATCTTTACTGAACCTGATTGCTTTTGTTAAATCGTAAGTAAGAATCTTCTCAGTATTTGCATTATTTTTCAAAACCGAGCTTCAAGCATTGCCTTTTCAAATGTCTGTGATAAAAGATGGCACCGTTTGTTCAGGTAATCAGAGAGGATAGAGAAAGAGACTCTGAAAAAGTGAGACAGGATCACTGAGAAATACCATCTGGGAGAAGAAGGAAACAGGCTAAGAGAAAAGACAAAGGAGACCACGCATAAGATGATGGGTCATCATGCTGTGCAGCGCGTGATTGAAAGGTAAGAAGGCCAGGGGAATGGTGCAGAAAGCTGGGAAACAGGCGTTTCTTCAAAGCATGTGCTGTAAATTCTACCAAATTTAACAAAAGGCGCTCCATATTCTTCCTGAATTTCCTAGCAGCCAACCAGGAAAGATAGAGAATCTACTGCAGAAGCTGCATTGTCACCTTGGACTAATAGAAGCAGAATAGTTGCTCACAACTAAAAAACTTGTGTTGAGTCCAGAGACAAAAATTCTTCATGGATGGAAGGAGAGACAGTGTGACCTAAGGGAACATATGCTTTGTAATACTTACTGATAAAGTTTGCAGCAAATACAAATCCATTCCTTACAATGTACAATGCTAATATAGGAAATCTTAACAAATCATTGTTATTATTTGTGGTTAAAGATGCTTTGATTCTTTTGTTAATTCTTTCAGTTATTATACCATCTCCTTTGATTTTGTAGTGCTAGTCTTTCCCTGGACATTGAATTCTCTGCGTTTTTGAAATAACACCCACTCAGTTCTGAAGCACTGCTCTTTTTCCTTTGCTATTGTTTTCTTTGAGTATGACAAGGTCAGATTAGGTCATGAAAACAATAAGGCAGATGCTAGACAGGAATAAGTGAACTGTGGGCTGAGTGAGGGAAGGCTGTCTCTTCTGTAAGCCGAGACATTGAGGCTGGGGGGCAGGATGTCAGATCACAGCATATGCCTGAGTCTGGGAGTTCCTGGGTTCAGCCACTTTATGATCTTCAGTTGCTTTAAGGAAGATGGTCATATACACAAGTCCGGGCAGAACAAACCAACAGCGGTGTCAGAGCTCTGACATTAAGAACAGAACACCTGGGAGACCAGACAGCCTTAAGCTTCCCAAGCAGCATTTGTGACTATGGCCCAGGCCCTTGAATCACCTGGTACTAGCGTCCAGGCCAAAGATAAACTTTGATCCAGGAACAAGAGTGAACTTCAATGTTTGGTCATATGCTTTCTCCCATTCCTTTTCTTTTTCCTCCTCCTCCTCCTCCTCCTCCTCCTCCTCCTCCTCTTCCTCCTCCTTCTCCTCTTCCTCTTCTTCCTCCTCCCCATCTTCCTCCTCCTCCTCTTCCTCTTCTTCCCCCTTTTCCTCTTCCTCCTCCTCTTCTTCCCCCTTTCCTCCTTCTCCTCCTCTTCCTCCTCCTCTTCCTCCTCCTCCTCTTCCTCCTCCTCCTCTTCCTCCTCCTCATCTTCCTCCTCCTCATCTTCCTCCTCCTCCTCATCTTCCTCC
>VZQC01012370.1:993337-1097437 GCA_009823505.1 Rhizomys pruinosus
CCTCCCTCCCTCCCTCCCTCCCTCCCTCCCTCCCTGCCTCTCTGTCCTTCTCTCCTTCCCTCCCTCTCTTTGTCCCTTCTTCCTTCCTTTCTTCCTTTCTTCCTTTCTTTCCTTTTCTGGTGCTGGGTACTAAACCCAGAGCCTAGTGCTTGCTAGGGAAGTACTCTGTCACTCAGCTAAATCCACAGTTTAGTCACATGCTTTCAATGAAGGGAAGACAAGGCAGGCATGGCCAAGTCTAACAGCAGCAGTACACTTGGTCCTCTGGAGGACTGATCAGATTCTTATTCTTTTTATTAAACTAGTAACCAGTACCATTTGTGTAGACTAAGTATCCTTGGGATCCCTTTGAGTGTTCATAAACCTTGATGCCAAGAGGGAAGTAAAGAGGTGTTTTATAATGCTGGGATAGGTACCAATAGGTATTTAAATTTGAATAGTAAAGGTTCACCTAGTAGTTTGCCAGGGCTATCAGAATGAAAAGAACACAGTTCCACAGATTGGCTGTTTGACCAACAAAAATATTTGTTTTTCCAGGTCTGGAGCTTGGAAGTCTGAGGTCAAGGTACTGGGAGGGTCAATTTCTCTGAAGCCGCTTTTCTTGGCTGTGGACAACCACTGCCTCCTCACCATGTCCTCGTGTGGCTTTTGCTCCATGCATGTGTGCAGATTTCCACCAATTTACAATCAATTATAGGCAAACTCTTATTGGATAAGAGATCACCTGATGTCCTTTTCTTAACTGAAAGACAGTCATATTCTGAACTATTTTGGGGTTACAATTTCAGCATGTGAATTTGGGTGTACATAATGCACACCATAACAGGAACCTTAATTTTTATTATTAGCAGCCTAGTAGAAAGATGAAAATTATAATTTATCTACTTCCAGGACACAATGAAATCAGACTACAATTTTTTTATTTTCTTTTGTTATTTAGCTTTTACTTTTTGGAGATAAGTGTCTGTTGTAAAGTTTTAGTTCAAGGTGTGCTACCTCCTTAAAATAGTCACCAAACTTCTCATCTTTTTCTGTGTTCTGTAATAGGTTTTACAGGCCTATGAGGCCTTTTTTGGAACCATAGAAAATATGTTTCAGAATTCAAAACATTTGAGTTGTTAGGGAGAAGGTACATATCAATGCAGTAACATATCTTCTTGAAGGTGGGGGTATCCAGGTTCGTGCATAATAAGACAGGTTGATATTTTACAGCAGAATATGTGAAATGGAAAGCAAGGACTATATATAAATTTAGGTCAGTGTTTTCTATTAAATAGGTTTTGGCTATTTTGCTTAGATATGTCTTATGAAAACAAAGTTCAGAACACTCCAGAACTATGAATAAGGGATTTGGAGTCTGAGTAGCCTTGGGAATATCTTTCTCTTGAGAAGAATGTTTCATTTGGAGAAAACTTATTTTTTTAAGGGATAATAATTTATTTGTTTTTCATTTTTTATTTTTTTATTTTTTTATTTTTTTATTTTTTTTTTTTTTGTCTTTTCGAGACAGGGTCTCCCTGTAGTCCCAGCTGTCCTGGAACTCACTCTGTAGACCAGGCTGGCCTTGAACTCACAAAGATCCGCCTGCCTCTGCCTCCCAAGTGCTAGGATTAAAGGCGTGCACCACCACACCCGGCTTGTTTTTCATTTTTTAAATTGCTGTGTTCTCTTTTACAATTCCTGGAGGTTGTTCCTTTGTTTACATATTTAATTTTTTTGTTGAAGCAACAAAATGGGCTGAGCACTTTTCTCTGAGGACTGTGTGGTTCCATCCTATTAGTGGGGATGGCATTGTCAAGGCCCAGTGATCTAGTCTTTCTCTGGCTCCTGCCTGTTGCCGACATCTTGAAAGCCTGCCACAGTTCATTTTTCTCTTCTTTCCTCTTTATTTTCCCTGTTCTTCTGTTTGCAATCTTTTTCATTGGCTTTTAAAATATGTATATACAAAATCCAATTTTCCCCATTAAAAGCTCAGATAATGCTTGACAGGATAGGACCTAACATGTATGTTGGAATACATGAAGTTTGCTGGGGAGTTGGAGGGAGTGTGGATGGGGAAGGGAACCTAAATTTGATTAAGAACTGTTGTGTGAAATGGGTAGAAAAGCTCAATAGAAAATTCTTTGAGAAGCTCAAACAAGCCTTATTTGGGAACTTCACTGTTTCTTTTCACAGTTACCTACATAGGTAGGATATGTAGTGTCTAACCTAGTGTCACTTTCAGAAATGACATGGTCTAACAAGTGACAATGACCATGAGGTGTTTGGAGTAGAGACAATTTCAATAAAGATAAAAAAGCTAAGGTACCAAGAGGCCCAGCTATTAGATTAGGGTCCCACATTCATTCAGAAGACAGAAGGGCTTCAAAGAGGAGAAGCCTAGGGGTGGGTGCCTGAATCAGAAAGTGGGCAGGGAGGAGGGGATGGCTGCAGCATGGACATAGGCTGGAGTGTCCCTCAAGTCAAACAGCAGTAGATTTTGGGGGGGTAGGGGATTGTGTTTTTATTTTTTTAATTATGTTATTTTTAAAAATTCATATCATATAAAATTATCTGTTTAGAAGTGACTAAAGCAGTGGGATTTAGTGTATGCACAACCATCTCTGCCAAATCGCAGACCACCACCATCTCTCCATTATACATACCTGACCCCCTTCCCCACGCCTCTTCTTGTTCAGACCCTGGCAAACACAAGCCTGCATTTGGTCTCCATGGACTTACTTATTCTTGATATTTCATGTAAACAGTATCATACAGTGTGTGACCTTTTATGACTGACTTTTTCCAAATAGCATCACCACGTTGGGACAGTGATCCGCATTTCAACATACATTTGTACTTCATTCTGTTTTCATACATTTTTATTATGTACAATATATATCTCATAAATTTATCATTCTAATAAAGTGTATGGTTCAAAATACTAAATATAATAATAATTTGTATCATCTTGTTTTTTTAGGAAAGCAGATTTTATCTTCATTTTTTTTTCTTATTTGTCTCTTTTGTGGCTGGTGTAGTTTTTTTGTAGTTTTCTTCTTTTTATATGGGCTGTATTTTCTGATTTTCTCTCTGGAAATTTCTATGGAATATAAACACTCTTAAATTCTATTGATGATTACATTAAGTTTAAAAAAAGGCATACTTCACATGTAACATTACTGCCAAACATCTGTTAACACTGCTCCCTAAGATGAAAAGATACACCTATTTTTGCTTCTTTTTCTTCTTGGTCTGTTTACATTGCACTTGACCTTTATCCTATTCCAGTATTAATACGTTTCACTAAGTTTCATATTGTTAAATTGATCTTTTTTACATAATGTGTATTCAACCAGAAGGAAGAATTACCTATAACAGCTGCATTCTGTTATGTGACCACATATATAACAATTATATAGAACTACTTTTAGTGAGGGGTATTCAGTACTTAGCAAAAAAGTAGGGACAGAGAAGAGATGACATTCTGGTGAGGACCCCAGGTTGTTAGATTTATATGAAGCAGTGTGGGTGCCTCCTGGAATCAGGGAAAATAAGTATTGGTCGTTTTTTCCCTCTCATCTCCCCTTATGTGGTGTTACAAGTCAGGTCTTTTCCTATGCTTGTTCTGGTAGCTGTCTGTGGGATCCAAGGCCAAACAGGATACCAAGGTCACCCATCCCTGCGCTTCCACTCCCACACACCTTGGCTGAGAGACACAGCCTGTGGAATCTTGCTAGTTTCCCTTCCCATTGCTTTCTTTCCTGCTCATCCTTTTTTTTTCTTCTCCCACAAGATCCATGCACTGTTTCAAGATAGCTTTGATATTGGACTGTCACTTTGTGCACAGAGTTTAAAAGTCAAGTACTTTCCCAGGGTCACACTAGGTAATACCTGGGCTTTTCCATATGTATGCTTTCTTCCCATGCTCATTTGTGCTGATATATATTTGAGAAGGTTCCTTCCTATAGGTAAGCACTAAGAGTCCTTGGATGCTGAAAAGCTCATGGTGGGCAAGGACCCTCTGACATCAGGTGGGAATGGTGGCGATCGTCTCTGGTCTGCCCTCATCTCCTCAGTACCATCACTGACTGTAATCTTCAGTGGCATCATTGCAAATGTCTGGATCTACAGAAGGCCAAAGCCACTTCGTATTGCTTCTTTGTGATCTAAGTTCCCATATCTACCAGAGCATGCTCATGCTTATGAACTTCTCTCATTTGGCTTATCTGCTTTCTGAGTGTAAGATGGCTTGTGATTCTTTTCTAACACAGGGACTTGAGGGGCTGGAGAGATGGCCCAGTGGGGAAGAGTGTTTGCTATGCAAGCACGAGGACCCGAGTTCAAATCCCCAGCACCCATGTAAAAGCTGAGCATGGCTGTGAATGCCTGTAACCCCAGAGGTTGAGACAGGTAGGTTTCAGAAGCTTAATGATCAACCTGACTAGCTAAAACAGTGAGTTTCTAGAATGTCCAGTTCAGTGAGACACCCATTCTCGAAGGAAAAGGCAGAGAGCAGTAGAGGAAAGACACTTAGTGGTCTCTTCTAACCTCTGCATGAACATGCATGGACATGCATACCTGCACTTTCACATGTGAACACACACCACACACTACATACCCATACAGACGCCAATAAAAAATAAACAAAAGGATTTGAGTCATAGGACAAAATGTTGAGTTTATATTTGTCTTGTAACATATTAATGTTTGAGCTGTTCCCAAAAGCTTAATAAAACCTGGAGGCTAGGATTATTGGAACTGATTTACTGGTTTGGCATTCTTCTTCCTAGTCTTTAAAAAAGGTCTCTGGGGGCTGGAGAGATGGCTCAGTGGTTAAGAGCACTGACTGCTCTTGCAGAGGACCCAGGTTTGATTCCCAGCACCTACATGGCAGCTAACAACCATCCTTAACTCCAATTCAAGGGAATAGAACACCCTCTTTTGATGTCTATGGACACTGCATGACATGGCTGCACCTACATACATGCAGGCAATACTTTCATACACAAAATAAAAACAATAAATGTTAAAAAATAAAAACAAAACATGTCTCTGCATCTTTATGTGTGTGTGTGTGTGTGTGTGTGTGTGTGTGTGTGTGTGGTGTATGTACTGTTGTTCATGGACTCTCATGCTATTCAACTTTAGACTTGGTGACTGCATCTTAGAGCAATACACTTTTTAATGTGTTTCATAGCTGAGTGGCAACAGCATCACTTGGGAGCTTGTTCAAAATGCAAATTCTCAGGTCTAGTTCTACACCTCCAGAGTCAGAAACCAAAGCTGTGCTCAGCAATCTGTGTCTTAACAAGTCCTCCAAGGGGTTCTGGTGCACAGTAAAGGAGGAGGACCACTGTTTTAGAGATTATCTGGTCTACTTGTGTCAATCTGCATCTGAGGTATTATGACCTCCCCTAGAGGGAAAGAGATTTACCTAAGATCACCTATGGGGCAGATTCTGGACCAGAACCCGGGTGTTACACATGAAAGTTACTAATGCTGAGCCTAGGATAAAGGAGGTTTATTTTGTTTTATTTTACTTTTTGGCAAATGGCAAATTAGCTTTCCATCCTCTTGCTTCTGCCTCTCTCTGGAGGCAACAGGATATAATCAGCTAGGGGCAAAAGGATGTTTCCTATTATTTGTGTCCTTCGCCTCTCAATTCAAAGATCACCTGCAGAAAGTTCCCAAGCACCTGCTCTTAACACACGGAATCTCTGAGAGCCAGCCATGGTGCCCTCTGGGCCTCAGTTTCCCTACTATTATACTGAAAACATGAAAGGTTGGCCTCCCTCCTAAGATCCCATTCCGTTGTGACTTTAAAGCTGCTTGACAAGCTCTGACACACACGCTTCCTCACCGGCTATCAGCGGCCATCTGGCAATTAGCAGTCTCTGAGGCAGCTAATCCCACTCTGAGCTGGATTAAAGCTGAAGTTTAAAACATGGAGATAGGCAGGTGATTTCTGTTGGAGTCTTTGGGTCCTGCTGTCCCTGGCAGCTTGGTGAGGGAGGACAGAAAAGCTGATTTCCTTCCTTATCTCTCTCGGGAGGCTGAGCAAAGCAAGATCAGCTTTCCAGAGGGGCAACATGCTGGGACCTGTTCTGGGCTGCAGGCAGTGTCAAGGGAGCTTCTGGAGCCCCACCTCAGTGCTATGTGCAAACGCTGCTGGACGGGAGAAGGATGGAGGGAGCCGCGTTTAGTGTGCAGTGCTGCACTGCTAGGGGCAATGAAGAGCCTGGGGCACAGAGGCCACAATCATTTTGGACCACAGAGTCCCGGCTGCCATAAAGGGCTTTGGGGTGGTAGCTGACAAGATCCTCAGCTCCTCTGGGGTGCCCTCTCATTAGGTAACATGGTCAGAAACCAAACCCATGTGTTTGCTCCTAGCCTGAGGAGATAATTAACTTATCTCCACAGAGGGCCTTGATTACATTCCTGGCATGCTCAGAATGAGAAGTCAACTTGGAAATGCTGGTAGGGGCTGGGGGAGGCGTTTGCAATGGTTGGCTGAGGAGCCATTTGTTCAGAAATTGGGTGAGTAATCAAACAAATGCCTCTTTTCCTAATTGTTGATAAAAATCAGCTGCTAGGGCAGATCTGGGGACTCACTCCCAAGACAACACATTACTTAAGGTGAGCATGCATCTGAATATGTTAGGATGATCTAGAAACATTTCACATAGTTTGAGTTTAACTACAAATTGTGCCCATTGTGAATTTTATGTCGAGCTGGGCTTAGGGGAGTGTGATTTATGCCTGAATTTCATGGCTGGCTTGTTAGCTGCTGTCAGGAACCACTTTTCACAACAATTTACTTAGATATCTTACTGAGCACCTGCTGCATGAAGCTCAGTGCTAGGTGCCGTGGGGCCCAGACAGGGTGTTTGAATCTTTGTGAGCTTACTCTTTATCCAAAAAGTTTTACAGAATAGTCTGGAACTTAGAATTGTGTAGTTTAAATATTTATTTTATCATTATTTTTTAATTTTTGTGCATATGAGTATATTGCCTGCATGTAAATACACCCATTTTGTGCAATACCCTCAGAGGTCAGAAGAGGGCATCTGGATCCCATGGAACTGGAGTTATGAAAGGTTGTTATCTGCCATACGGGTGCTGATAATCAAACCCTGATCCTCTTGCAATAGCAGCTAAGTGCTCTTAACTGCCGAGCCATCGCTCCAGCCCCCCACATTTTGTAGTTTGTGCTGTAAGGTTATTGTGAAGTGATTTCCCGATTTCCTCTTAACTAACGCATCCCACCCTGGGATCCTTAAGACTCAGGATAAAAGCATATACTTTAAGGCTCAGAATATAAACAACTAACAATTCTTAGGAAGTTTCTGAAACTTGTAAGAGTCACAAGGCTTCTCTTTAAAGTTATATAAGCAGCAAAGACAGCTTATATAGGGAGAGACAGAGATACTCTGACCAGATGAGTTGCCTATAAATATCGTGGAGGAAGCTTCAGCATTGCATCCTTCTTGAGTCACCAGCTAGGTTGTAATGGGTTTTTGTGATACAGCTGCCTCTGAGTTGTCCATGATGCTGTAAATAACTCCCAATAAACTCACTCGTTTACTAAGCTATACTTGAGTGGAATAATTATTTTTAATCTGTTACCAGTGCCCTACCTGGGGTAAGTAGATGTTCATATCTCCCTAGGAAAAGTGCAACCACATGGGGGCTGCAGATAGTCAATTGTTGAAGAAATTCAAGAGGACCAGAAAATAATAGCTTATGCATCCTGAGAACTCACTATGACTGGTACAGTGGTATTCCATTTAATTCTTGTGATGATTTTGTGGGGTGGCTGCTACTCCAGTTGAGTACACGAGGAAACTGTGGCATAGAGGGTCAAGAACCTGTGCCAAAAAGGGCCCAAAGTGCACAGTTTTGGACTTGCTTAGTTCATGTTGATGCTCTGAGGATGGCTCATTGTGGGATAAATTATTTCTTCTTTGAAAATGGACTTTTCACCAGAGAAGCTGGGTATTTAGTAGGAGGAGCAAAGGTTGAAGCCCAGCTGCTCAGCGAGTTTCCCCGAGGTGCTGATGTTCCCATGCTGGCGTTCACACAGAAAGTGCATGGGACTTTGTGACTCTGGGGTGCAGAGACATATAAAAGGCTTACCACATGAGGCTGGACCCTCTCTTGCCATTCTATCAACATGGGCAGAGGTCATGGGGTGTTGAGCCAGAGACCTGACTGCTGCCTTGGCTTTGAGTGAGTGAGTGTATGCTTTCCAGCCATTACTTTGCAGGCAATATCAATAAATTCTGGCCTAGTCTGAGATTGGAAAGCCCTTTCCCTTGATTTGCCTAGCAACCAGGAAACTAGGAAACTAGCAGAGGAGGCAGGTGGTGCCATATGCCCCTCATGTTCAACCTTTGATACAAAGAAAGGAAAAAAAAATGTCTGAACATGCTAATGGTAACTGTAGCAATAGTTCAGAGTGGGAAGCTAAGGCAGTCAGGGAATACTCAGTATTGGAATCATTGAAATTGGGAAAAGCTTTCAAGCAGGCACTGAAGGAAACCCTCACCACCTGGCTTCTAAGGCTGTGGGACCTGAGAGTGGGTGGAATTATTTTAAGTGGTACAGAAGCAGGAAAACAGTAATATAACCACCCATCCTGCATTGAGACATAAGCTGCATAGCCTGAGAGAGCATCAGGGGAATAAGTCCCTAATGGATTGGCTAATAACAGCCATTAGAGATATGTGCTTATCCCCAGTAGAAATTCCTCTAAATCCCAGGGGGGTGGAAAGTGATAAGAGAGGAACAAATTCTACTGAGAGAACTAAGTATGAGAGAAGCAATATATAGTGCCCAGTGTACTGGGCCAAGAGGGGTGCGTTTACCAGTGATATAAGAAAAAATGTGATTAAACAAGGATCTGCAGAATGGTATGAAACTTTAATGGCTGTGCTGAGCCCCTTGATAGGACAGAGTCTTTATAAAGTAAGGGAGGCTATGTCAAATCTAGGTGTCCTAGGGCACATATAAAATAAGTCTGTAGAACTGTGTGCATGGATAGAAGGACAGAGAGTGACACACACACTCATTGGCCAGGTGTGTCTGGCATGCAGGCTTGCTGCTCACCCTGGCATCTGCCACCCACCGCTAGAACCATAGAGAGGAACTGTGTGCATGGATAGAAGGACAGACAGTGGCACACACACTCGTCGACCAGGTGGGTGTCTGGTGCACAGGCTGGCTGCACACCCTGGGCAGCTGCTACTCACCGTTAGAACCATAGAGAGGAACTGTGTGCTTGGATAGAAGGATAGTGGTGCACTGTCCTTCTATCCAAGATATCCAGATAGCGGTGCACACATTTGTGTCCAGTGTGCATGCCAAAGGAGTAATACTCCTCCCCCCTCCCCTCGCCCCCCCCCCCTCAGTCAAGCTACTGATACTGTGGTGGAAAGCATAAGCTGCTGGTGCTGTGGTTTACTGGGGTTGCGACGATCCAGCAGTGTCAGTGATTCTAGGCCGCACAGCCAAAGCTGAGGAAGAAACCAGCAGGAAGCAAACTGAGTCCTCCATATTAACTTTTGAGATTGCCAAAGACACAACGTAAAAACAACAATGTAGGAAAAGATCATAATAAATCCCTACCAAACTCAACCAGTCCTGTAGAAGAACCCAACAACGAGATCTCCCTGGAAGGAAACCAAGACACTGGCTGAGTGTCTTGAATGAGAATGCCCCCCATAGGCTTTAAGTATTTGCACATTTTGTTCCCAGTTGGTGGCACTGTTTGGGGAGGTCTTAGAAGGTGTAGCCATGCTGGAGGAAGTATGTCACTGAGGGCAGGCTTAGAGAGCTTAACAAGCCCTGTTAGTCTCCAGTCTCTATGTCTCTTGATTTCCTGTGGTCAGTACAAGATGTGAACTTGGACTTTCTGCTCCAGCCCCAGCCACCATGCCTCCCACCACAATGGACTCATTCCCTGGAACTGTCAATCATAAGCTCAAATAAACTCTTCCTTTTATAAGCTCCCTTGGTCACGATGGTTTTATCACGGCAACAGAAAAGTGACTAATACACTGGCCTTAGAAGAACAATTGTAGACATATTCAAAGACTGTAAAGAACAAATCAGAGAACTAAAGAGAGAGAATGAAAAACTCATGAAGGAACTAGAAAGAAAGAATGATAAACTCCAGAAAGAACTAAAGGGAGAAATTGAAAAACTCCAAAAAGAACTAGAGGAAGAGAAATACAAACTCCAGAAGGAAGTGGAAACACTGAAAAGATCTCAGGCTGAAAGGCAAAAAAAAAAAAAAAAAAAAAAAAAAAGAAACCAACCAGCGAAGCAAGGAGCTACAATAAGAGAATGAAAAGCTCCAAAAGGAAGTAGAAATACTGAAGAAATCACAAGATGAAATGAAAAAGGAAACTGAACATTCATCCAATCAGCAGGAAAGGATGGGAAAAAGCCTCAGAAGCAGAATGGATGAAGCAGAAAAAAAGAATATCAGACCTACAGAATAACACAGTGCAGCTAGAAACCCCAAGTAAAGATTATGAAAAATTAAAAAAACAAGTGGAACAACCAGGAAATGTGGGACACTATGAAAAGACCAAACCTCCACATCATAGGGATAGAGGAGGGAGGAGAATCCCAAGAGAATGGTATTGATCAGGTCTTCAAATAAAAGAAGAAAATTTCCCCAAACTGAAAAAAGACAAACCCATACAAATAACAGAAGCACATAGAACACCAAATAGATAAGACCAGAAAAGAAATTTTCCATGCCATATCATAGTTAAAGCATTAGATGGTCAAAACAAGGACAAAATACTGAAAGCCACAAGAGAAAAACAGCAAGTTTCATATAAGTGGAACCCCATCAGAATCACAGCTGACTTCTCAGTGCAAGCTATGAAAGCCAGAAGAACATGGACCAAAGTATTCCCAGTGCTAAATGACTTTAGATGCCAACCCAGATTACTATACCCAGCAAAAATGTCAATCATAGTTGAAGGTGAAATAAAAATCTTTCGTGACATGAACAAAGTGAAAGAACACATGTCAAAAAAAACCAACACTTCAGAAAATACTCAAAGCAATTCCAAGAACAGAGGAAAGGAGCAACTATCCTTAAGCAACCCAAGAGAAAATTTAACAAAAGCATAACAGAGTAAATAAATACCTAGACCAAGAATGCAAATGAAAAATAAGTTGAAAGGAAACAACAAACATCTATCTCAATAATAACCTTAAATATTAATGGTCTAAACTCCCCAATCAAAAGACGTAGACTGGGAGAATGGATTAGGAAACAGAATCCATTTATATGCTGCCTACGAGAAACCCATCTCACCCTCAAGGACAGACACCACCTTAGAATGAAAGGATGGAAAAATATTCCAAGCAAATGGTACCAAAAAGCAAGCAAGATTGACTATTCTAATATCAGACAAAACAGACCTCAGAGTAAAATTAATCAGAAAAGGCAAGAGGGCCACTATATCCCTATCAATGGAACAATTAACCAGGAAGATTTCACAGTCTTAAATGTTTATGCACCAAACTCTGGTGCCTGAACTTTATAAACACAATCCTTCAGGACCTCAAGACACAGATTAATCCCAGCATGCTAATAGTGGGGGACTTCAATACCCCACTGAGTCCCTTGAATAGGTCAACTGGACAAAAAATAAACAGGGAGACATCAGAACTGAGCAATACTATACACCAAATGGACCTCACAGATATCTACAGAATATTCCACCCAAACACTAGAGAATATAAGAGAATATACTTTCTACTCAGCACCCCATGAAACATTCTCCAAAATCGACCACATACTGGGACACAAAAGAAATGTCAATAAATACAAAAGGATTGAAATTATTCCATGCATTCTATCAGACAACAGTCCAATAAAGCTCAATATTAACACCAGGGTAAACCTTACTACCTATAAGAACACATGGAGACTAAACAACACAATCCTGAATAATGGGTGGGTCAAGGAAGAAATAAAGAACGAAATAAAAGCATTCCTGGAGCTAAATGAAAATGATAATACAACACAACAAAACCTTTGGGATACATTAAAGTCAGTCCTAAGAGGGAAATTTATAGCCCTAAGTTCCCACATTAAAAAACAGAAAGAGAACAAATAAACAATCTAACACTGCAGCTAAAAACACTTGAGAGATAAAAACAAATGAACCCTAAACCCAACAGACAGGAAGAAATAACAAAAATCAGAGCAGAAATCAATGAAATAGAAACAAAGAAAACAATACAAAAAAATTAATGAATCCAAAAGCTGGTTCTTTGAAAAGATAAACAAAATAGACCTCTAGCCCAGTTAACCAAAAGAAAGAGCCACTCCAAATCAATAGTATTCAAGATGAAAGGGGAAACAGCACAACAGATAAAGAAAAGATCCAGACAATCATATGAGAATACTTAAAAAACATATACTCTATTAAATTTGAAAACCCAAGAGAAATGGATAAATCTTTGAAACCCTGGGATTCAACAAAGCTTAATCAAGAAGAGATTGACAGTTTAAACAGACCCATAATACTTGAGGAAATTGAAGATATAATAAAAAGCCTCCCAACTAAAAAAAAGCACAGGCCCAGATGGTTTCACAGCAGAATTCTATAAAACATTTAAACAGGTCTTACACCCATTACTATTCAACCATTTCAGAAGGATACAAACAGAGGGAAATATCCCAAATTCCTTCTATGAAGCCAGCATCACTCTAATATCAAAACCAGGCAAAGACACAAAAAAGAAAGAAAACTATAGACCCATCTCATTAATGAAAACAGATGCAAAAATTCTCAACAAAATAATTGTAATGCATACAGACCCACATCAAAAAGATCATCCATCATGACCAAGTTTGATCCATAACAGAGATGCAGGGATGGTTCAACATACATAAATCAATAAATATCATAAAACACATAAATGGATTGAAAGACAAAAGCCACATGATCATCTCAATTGATGTAGAAAAATTTTTCGACAAAATCCAGCTTCCCTTCATGCTTAAAGTCCTGGAGGGATAATTCCTCAATGTAATCAAAGCCATATACAAGAAACCCACAGCCAACATCATCCTAAATGGAGAAAAGTTGGAAGCATTCCCCTTAAAGGCAGGAAAACAGCAAGGCTGTCCACTATCACCACTCCTCTTCAATACAGTGCTTGAAAATCTCGCTAGGGCAATAAGGTGAGAAAGCAAAATTAAAGGAGTACTAATTGTAAAAGAGGAAGTAAAACTATTCCTTTTTGCAGATGATAGTTTACCTAAGGGATGCTAAAAACTCCACCAGAAAACTCCTAGAAACCATTAAAAGTTTCAGTAAAGTGGCGGGATACAAAATAAACCTAGAAAAATCAATAGCCTTTCTTTATACCAACAATAAGCAACTGGAGAAGGAATATAAGGAGACCTTCCCAATCAGAATAAAGTCAAAAAAATACCTGGGAATAAACCTAACCAAAGACACCAAAGACCTCTACAACAAAAATTTTTAAAGCCCTGAAGGAGATTGAAAATGACATCAAGAGATAAAAAGACCTCCCATGTTCATGGATTGGAAAAATTAATATAGTAAAAATGTCCATTCTACTCAAATTAATATACAGATTCAATGCAATCCCAATCAAAATCCCCATGAACTTTTTCGCAGACTTGGAAGAAAATCCTTAAATTCATATGGAAAAACAAAAGACCCCGAATAGCTAAAGCAACCCTGAGTGAAAAGTGCAATACAGAGGGGATTACTTTACTAGACTTCAAGCTATACTACATGGCTATAGTCATAAAGACAGCCTGGTACTGGCAAAAAAAAAAACAAAACCCAAAAACAAAAAACAAAAAACCAAAAAACCCAGACCCATTGACCAAAATTAAAGGTCCAAACTTGAGCTCATATAATTTCAGCCACCTCATATTTGACAAAGGGACCAAGAAAAGCTCAATGGAGGAAAGATAACATCTTCAGCAAATGGTGTTGGCAAAACTGGATCACTATTTGTAGAAGAACAAAATTAAACCCCTACCTCTCACCTTGTACGAAAATAAACTCCAAGTGGATCAAAGATCTCAACCTGAAACCTGAAACCCTGAAAGTGATAGAAGAAAAAGTTGACAGCAACCTATAAGACATAGGCATAGGAAAAGACTTTCTAAATCAAACAGCAGCTACACAGGAAATAAAGACAACAACTGACAAGTGGGACCTCATCAAATTCAAAAGCTTTTGTACAGCTAAAGAAACAATCAAGGAAGTGAGGAGAATATCCACAGAGTGGGAGGAAATCTTCACTAGTGATTCATCTGACAGGACATTAATGTCAAGAATATATAGATACTCAAAAAACAATGAAGAAAACAAATGACCTATTCAAAAGATGGAGTAAAGAGCTGAACAGAGACTTCACCAGTGAGGAAGTAAAGATGGCTGAGAAACATCTTAAAAAGTGTTCAACATCATTAGTAATTAAGGAAATGCAATTTAAAACCACACTAAGGTTATCATCTCACTCCAATAAGACTAGCCAAGATCAAGAAAACAAAAGACACCAAATGCTGGAGAAGTTGTGGGAAAAGGGGAACACTCATCCACTGCCATTGGGAATGTAAGCTCCTACAACCACTGTGGAAAGCAGTATGGAGAACCCTTAAAAGACTCAAAATGAGCCTACCACCTGACCCACCCCATACCACTCCTAGGTATATACCCACAAGATACATCCTATGACAAAGATACATGCACAGCTATGTTTATTGCAGCTCTCTTCACAATAGCAAAGAGGTGGAACCAACCCAAATGCCCCTCAACTGATGACTGGATAACAAAAATGCGATACATCTACACAATGGAGTTCTATGCAGTGGTAAAGAAAGATGACAACATTAACTTCCCAGGTAAATGGATGGAACTGGAAGTCATTATGCTAAGTGAAGTAACACAGTCCCAGAAAAAAAAAAAAATAGGCGAATGGGTTTCCTCTTTTGTGGATGTTAACACCAAATCCCCAGTTGGCAGGCAAACTGAGCAACTTTATTACTATATTTCATTGTATCTGAAAGCAATTGTGCTATTATAATGTGAATCTCTTAATGGGCTCTAGAATTAACCTACCACTTGTATTCACACATTGTATTTATCATATATGGGTGGAAGATATGTATTCATATTCTAGAAAAAAAAAGAATGTAAATTTATACTTCTTTTTACCTGCATGCAAATTTACTGTTAAAATGTGAATTTCCAGACTTTGTAATTTTGATTTATGTGTGTGCGTGTATATATATACATATATATGCATATTTGGGAATAATATAAAATTAAAGAGAACAAAAAAAGAGAGAGAAAACCTATTCAAAGAACTGACCAAAACAGTAAACTTGTGCATCGAAAGGTTATAAAAGACTGAGAAAAAGATGCAAGACAGGACTTAACATGTATGACAGAATCCATGAGCTCTGGTGGGGGGTGTGAGGGGTGGGCATGGATGAGGGAATGAGTCTAAATTTGATTAAGAAATGTATGAAATGCATTCAATAAAATTAACTTTAAAAATCCACACTTACAAAATTAACATTATAAACTGTGTGAAAAAGACAGGCTTTTGCCCTAGTAACAGAGACCCATATTTCCTTATAAACATCTATCATTTATTTTCTGTTCTCCAATTTTATTGCTCTAAAGTTCACTTTAATGCAGTTGTATTAAGACCAAGAAAGTTAATATTAAACTACTGGAAATGAAAATAAAAAATATGTCTGTAGAGGAGTGAAGCAACCTAGAGGAGATATAAAAAGGACTAAACAAAAAAGGAATTCTGCTTGGGTTAGTAGGAGGCAAATGTCACAGGATCTGTGTCGAGCCCACATTCCAAAAAATAAAAGTTGACAAAAAGCCAAATTTTGTGCTAAAAAGCCTGTGGAAGACTTTAAAGCCTGAGGAACAATTCACAAGAGGTATGCAAAGAATAAAAACTCTTCTGGGTGTGGACAATGAAAGCCCCCAAGTTAAACAGAGTACCTTTCTTTGCTGAGAAAAATCTGCTTGGGGTAGGAGCAATTTCCCCAACTGGGGCCTTCTTGGGACTCCACAGGGTGTAAGTAAAAAGAAAGCAGGTGTTTTGACTATAGCCAGAAGTCAGGCCCAGCTAGTCTGCAAATACAGCAGAGGGAAAAGGAGACACATTCCTCCTTGGCCCTGTGCAGAGCTAAGCAACTTAAGTCAGGTCCAATGAGTCTATCTAAACTAAAGAAATACAGGGAGGATGTGGGCAAAAACCCTAGGATAGCAGATGGGTTTAAGAAAATGACTACAGTCTTTCTGCTGTTGTTCTTTTAATATGCATCCCTCTTCACAAGAAATATTAATAACTGGGTTATTGATGCTAGCATCCACATATGAGGGATACCATTCGTCGTTTGTTTTTCTGTGATTGTGTTACGTCACTTAATATAATATCCTCCAGCTCCAACCATTTACCTGCAAAGTTCATGATATCATCCTTCTTTATTGCTGCATAGAACTCCATTGTGTACATGTACCACATTTTTTCTATCCACTCATCAGGGTGAGGGGCATTTGGGCTGTGCATACAAGCTTCTCCAACTGGACTATGGGAACCTTGGGTTGTTCAAAATTTGGACATAATAATTGGCAAAAATGCACCAATTACCTGAAATTGTATGGCATACTCAGTAACATCAATGTTACTCTGCAAACAACTGTGTCATTATAGTGTAGAATCCCCTTAAAAAATAAAAAAAAAATAAAAAAATAAAGAAAATGACTACAGGTACTGAAGAAGTGAGTAAGTTAATGCCTCTCAGTCATGCTATTGTACACAACATGGATCTTTTGAGACAATTGGCTCAGATAGATAAAATCTTCCCATGCTATGTTGGACCTGGTTTATGTTTAACCTAATATCTACTGTTAAGGTCTGACTGTTTTACAGATGTGAGATCAGTTGGAGAGATATCCCAAACATCTGAAGACCAGCTGAAGCGCAGGTACCGTGTCTGCTCCCCCCCCCCCCCGCCGGCAATTACTAAGGCATCTGAAGGAGGCAAGCAAAGCAACCCTTCAACACAGTGAAGAGGCATTTAGGACTCTATATTGGAATACAGGCAAGGAGAAGCCCATATGCCGGAAAACAAAGAAGAGACAACACGGAAAAGGGGCAGATAATCCAGCACTTTACATCCCTATGGAAGACTTCTGAGTGATCCCTCTGGGAGATGCCCAGACACAGTTATATCAGAAACACAATTGGGAAGATATATTTAAAGAACTACAAGATTATAAAGAAGCAAATCAAAGAACTAAGAAAAGAGAATGAAGAACTCAAGAAGGACCGTAGAGAGAGAGAGAATGAAAAACAACGTGAAAGATGCCCATGCTGAAAAAGACAAGGAAACCAACCACTAAGCAAAGAGCTACAAGAGAGGATTGAGAAGCTGCCAAAAAGTAAGTAAAATAATAAAGAAATCAGAAGAGGGAAATAAAAAAGGAAATCAAACAGCTCATCCAAGTCAAGAGGAAAGGAGTGAAAAAGCCTCAGAAGCGTAATGGAGGAAGCAGAACAAAGAAATTCAGACCTGGAAGATAACACAGAAAACTTAAAAGACCTAAAGAAAGACTATGAAAAATTTAAAAAATACACAAAGTGGAACAACCAGGAACTGTGGACACATGAAAAAGATCACTCTCCGCATCATTGGAATAGAGGAAGGGAGAAGAATCCCAGAGAATGGTATTGATCAGATCTTCAACAGAATAAGAGATGAAAACTTCCCCAAACAAAAAAAGAACAAACCAATACAATACAAGAAAGCACATAAACTCCAAACAGACAAGATCAGAAAAGAAATTCTCCATGCCACATCATAGTTAAAATTCTAGACACCCAAAACAAGACAAAATCCTTAAAGCCACAAGAGAAAAAAAAGTGACCTTTAAGGGGAAACCTATCAAATTACAATGACTTCTCAATGCACAACTATGAAAAGCAAGAAGAACCCTGGAGCAAACATTCCCAGTGTAAGCGACAATAGATGCCAACCCAGGTTACTATACCCAGCAAAAATGTCGATTATAGTTGAAGGAGAGAAAAACCTTCCATGACATAAACAATTGAAAGAATACATGTCCAGAAAACCAAACCCTTCAGAGAATACTTGAAGCAATTCAAAGGACAGAAGAAAGGTGCAACCATCCCCAGCACCTAGAAAGAGAAATCAATAAAAGCATAACTGCAAGAGTAGAAACCTAAACCGAACCGCTCAAATGGAATAAAGGCAAAAGAAGAAACACAAACCTATCAGTCCATAACCTTAAATATTAATGGACTAAATTCCCCAATCAAAAGACATAAACTGGAGATTGGATTAGGAAACAGAATCCATTGATATGTCTGTCTACAGAAAGAAACACATCTTACCTTCAAGGACAGGCACCACCTTAAAGTGAAAGGATGGGAAAAAAAATTATTCCAAGCAAATGGTACCAAAAGAAAGAAAGAGGGTGTTGCTATTTTAATATCAGACAAAATAGACTTTCAAAGTAAAGGAATTCAGAAGAGACAAAGAAGGCCATTACTTTTTATCAAAGGAACAATCACCAATGAAGATTTCCCACAATTATGAATTATATGCCCCCAAACCTGGTGCACCGCAAACTTTATAAAGACAATTCTCCAGGACCACAAGTCACACACTAACCCCAGTTAACTCATAGTAGGGATTCAATACCCCACTGAGTCCATTGGAATAGGTCAAGGACAAAGAATAAACAGACGAGACATCTGAACTGAATGATAGATACATCAAATGGACCTCATAGACCTCTACGAATATTCCACCCTAATACCGAGAGAATACACTTTCTACTCAGCACCCCCGGAACATTCTCCAAAAATCGACCACATCCTGGGACACAAAAGACCTCCACAAATACAAAAAGATTGAAATAATTTCATGCATTCTATCAGACCACAGTGCAAAAATAAAGCTCAACACAACACCAGGATAAGCCCTACACTGCTACAAGAACACATGGAGACTAAACAACACACTCTTGAAAGAGTGAAAAATAAAGAAATAAAATTTCTGGAACTGAATGAAATGACAATACAACACACAAAACCTATGGGATAACTTAAAAGCAGTCCTAAGAGGGAAGTTTTTAGCCCTGGGTGCCTACATTAGAAAAAAGAAAGAGCACAAGTGAATGATCTAACACACAGCTAAAAGCACTTGAGGAGGCAACAACAGATGAGCCCTAAATGCAATAGACCAGGAAGAAATAACAAAAAATCAGAGCAGAAATCAATGAAATAGAAAACAAGAAAACAATACAAAAAAAATCCAATGAATCCAAAAGTTGGTTCTTTGAAAGAATAAACAGATAGACAGACCCTAGCCCAGTTAACCAAATGAAAGAAGGAAACAACTCCAATCAATATAATCCATGATGAAAAGGGAAATATCACAACAGACAAAGGAAAAGATCCAAAATCATAATAGGATATTTTAGAACCTATACTCTACTACCAAGTTTGAAAAAACGAGAGAAGAAATGGATGAATATCTGAGATCCTGGGAATCGCCAAAGCTTCAACAGAAGAGATCGGCACTTAAATAGCCCATAATATATGAAGAAATCGAGGATGTATAAGAAACCTCGCCAACTAAAAAAAGCCCAGGCCCAGACGGTTTCACGGCGGAATTCTATATAAACATTTCAAAAAGAACCCTACAACCATTATTACTGAAACTGTTTAGAAGGATACAATTAGAGGGGAATTCTCCCAATTCCTTCTATGAAGCCAGCATCACTCTATTACCAAAACCAGGCAAAGGATACAACTAAAAAGGAGAATATAGACCCATCTCCCGAATGAACACAGATGCCAAAATTCTAAACAGGATACTGGCAAATCGCATACAGAACCCATACAGAAGATCATCCATCATGACCAAGTTGGATTCATACCAGAGATGCAGGGATGGTTCAACATAGAAAATCAATAAACATCATCAAATCCATAAATGGAATGAAAGACAAAAAACCACACCATCATCTCAATTGATCTGTGAAAAGCCTTTGACAAAATCCAGCATCCCTTCATGCTTAAGTCCTAGAAGGAAATTGGGATTGGAGGGATCATTCCTCAATGAAATCAGCACATATACAGGAAACCCACAGCCAAAATCATCCTAAATGGAGAAACGACAGAAACATTCCCTTTAAAGGTAGAAACTTGGTAAGGCTGCGCCTGTCACCCATCCTCTTCAATATAAGTGCTTGAATCACTTGCAGGGCAATAAGCAGGAAAAGGAAATTAAAGGAGTACTAATTGCAAAAGAGGAAGTCAAGTATCCCTATTTGCTATATGATATGATTGTTTACTTAAAGGGATACTAAAAACTCCACCAGAAAACTCCTAGAAATGATTAACAGCTTCAGGGAAAGTGGCAGGATAACAAAATTAAACCTAAAAAATCACTGGCCTTTCTTTACAACAACAAACAAGCAACTGAAGAAGAGAGGAATTCCAGAGAACCTTCCCACTGCACAATAGCCTCAAAAACAATTAAATACCTAGGAACCAACCTAACAAATAACCCCAAGTATCTCTACAACAAAATTTAAAACCTTTAAAGAAAGAAATGAAGAGACAACAGAAGATGGCAACCTCCCATGCTCGGGATGGGAAAATTAAACATTGTAAAAAATGTCCATTCTACCGAAACTTCTGTATAGATAGATTTGATGCAATCCCAATCAAATCCCCAAGAGTTTCTTCACAGGCTTGGAAACAAAAGTCCTTAAATTCAGTTGGAAAAACAAAAGACCCGAAATAGCCCAAACAAACCTGAGTGAAAAGGCTACACAGGGGGATTCTATATACCAGACTTCAAACTTACTACAGGGCTATAGTCATAAAAACAGGCCTGGTCTGCACAAAAACAGACCTGTGACCAATGGAACAAAACCAAAGATCCAAATTTGAGCACATACAATTTCAGCCATCTCATATATGGACAAGGGGGCCAAGAAGACACAGTGGAGAGAAGGACAGGCTCTTCAGCAAGTGGTTAGGACAAAACTGGATCACCACTGTAGAAGATGAAATTAAACCCCTACCGCTCTCCCTGTACAAAAGTCAACTATCCAGATGGATCAAAGACCTCAGTGATGAAACCCCAACCTGAAGGTGATAGAAGTAAAAGTGCAGCAGACTACAAGACATAGGCATAGGAAAAGACTTCCTATCAGACAGCAGCTGTGCAAAAGATAAATCAGGTCCCCAATTGACAAATGGGAGGCTAAATTAAACTCAAAAGCTTCTCGTACATCAAAAGAAACAAAAGGAAGTGAAGAGAAATTCCACAGAGTGGAGGAAAACCTTCACCGCAGAAGAACATGTGACAAAGCATTGATTCCAGATATATAAACTACTCAAATACAAAGGAGAAGGAAACAAATGACCCACTAATAGATGGGCAAGAGATTTGAACAGAGACTTCACAAGTGAGGAATTAGAGAAGATGGCTGAGAAACACCTTAATGAAAGTGTTCAACATCACTTTCATTAAGGAAATGGAAAAGCAAAAAACCACATTTAAGATATCATCTTACTCCAATAGAATGGCAGGATCAAGAAAACAAAACAATGACCAAGGCTGGAGGGTAGGTTGGGGGAAAGAGGGAAACACTCATCCACTGCTGGTGGGAATGTAAAAACTCTACACCCATATGGAAAGCATGTGGAGAACCCTTTGAAAGACTTGAATGAACTTGCCACTCCACCCAACCTACACTCCTGGGCATGTACCCTCAAGACTCACCCCACTGCAGGATACATGCAAGGCCATGTTTATTTCAGCTCTCTTCACAATAGCAAGGAGCTGGAACCAACCCAAATCCCCTTGGACTGATGAGTGGATAGAGAAAATGTGAGTAATCTGCACAATGGAGTTCTGTGCAGTAAAGAAAGAAAGATGGCTCATGAGCTTTGCAGGAAAATGGCTGGGGCGAGTAGAGGACATCATGCTGAGTGAGTAAACACAGTCCCAGAAAACAAATGACGAATGATATCCCTCATCTGTGAGATAGTGCCAATTACCTAGTTGTAAGTATTTCTGTGTATTGGTAGGCGCCCCTGAGCTTTTGTCCAACGTAGTTGGGAGTGATGCATATTTGGAAACAACAACAACAACAACAACAACAGAAAGGACTTGCATCAAAGAACTGACTTAACACGTGAACTTTGCTCAAACACGTCAACTTCCACATGGCGAGATATTGAGGAAAGTCTTGAGAAAGAGATGAAAAGCATCATTGCATGTTTTTGGCAAAATGCATCGAGCGCTGGTGGGGTGGGGGGATGGGGGCGACACGTGGTCCTAGATGTTTGATAAAAATATATATTATTATATATATATATGTAAATTCAGTAAGGAGGGGTATCAGGACCAGTTATAACTGTAATCTTTGGGAGCTTTATGGTTAAATAAGACATATTAGTAGATAAAGGCTTCAGTACTTGCTAGGAGCTGGGGCTGGCGAGGCTTTAGAAAGCCCCCAAAACGAAGGGAATTTTGCCTATTACTTTAGGTGCACATAAGAAGTAGATACTAAACTCTATTCTTGAAGAAACTGCTATGGGATGTGAGCGTGAGAAAGGGAAATTAGCTGAGACCTTGCACTGCAAATGGACAGCTGTCCTTCACAGTGCTGAAGAGCGCTATGCAAATCACTGGTAAAAAATGGTCTCTCAAGCTCTATAGACCTCAAATGCTACAATTTTCTAAAAGATTATGCAAGTGCAATAGTGACAGGCAAGATGTATGTACACCCAGAGAAAGTCTATTTGGATCTATGGCCTGCTCTTTTGGAGGGTAGACTGTGACTGACACTGAAAGCATGCCGCCCCCTAGTGGTAGAAGAATTTATGGGCCCCATTAGAAAGGTGTAATGCCAAGATTAAGATTAAGGTACCATCCAAGCATTTATGTTTGTGCTCATAGAGTAACTTGTTATAATAGTTAATGTTTGTTTAGATGTCTCTGTTTCTTGCTATTTGTGTCTTTTTAGTTGGGATAAAAGGGGAACACCAGAATGAGCCCGTTGAAGGCAGAACTTAGACAGACCCGAGAATTTGATGTGTCATCTCAAAGACTATTGCTCACCCTTCTAAGGATCAAGAACTCTCATGGAAGAGGTCGGCACACCCAGTTTGTAAGGGCCAAAGAACTGGGGTGGAGTATGGGAAAAATTATTTCTTCTCTGAAATGGGCTTATCACTGGAGAAGCTGGGTTCTTAGTGGGAGGAGCTAAGATCAAAGCCCGGCTGCTTAGCAAGTTTCCCCTGCTGTGGGCTTTGGTGATGCTTGGGCTCCCATGGAAGGTGCATTGGACTTTGGGACACTGGGCTGTGGAGACATATCAAAGGCCCAAAACATGAGGCTGGGTCCTCTCTTAGCATTTTATCAGCAGAGGGAGAGGGCACGGGGTGTCACACCAGAACTCTAGGCAGCCGTGTTGAATCCACCACAGCTTGAGTGAGTGTATGCTTTCCAGCCATTACTTTGTAGGCAAACTCAATATATTCTGGTCTAGTCTGAGACTGGAGAGTTCTTTCCCTTGCTTTGCCTAGAAACCAAGAAACCAGGAAACTGGCAGAGGCGAGCAGGGTTGCAAGATGCTGCAGGCAGAGCTGCGTGCCAGTGGGCACCCCCACTCTGGGAGGAAAACGCCTCTGCTACAGTCATAGATGTTGTCCCTCCAAGTTCCTTCCCTGTATCACTGAGCTCTGGGAGCACTTTCACAAGGAGCTTTCTAGCAATCTAATGAGTTAAATAATTTAAGTGCATTTTCTTTTCCAATTTAGGTCAAGGTGTTGAAGTTCAGCAAGCTGGACTGACTTATTTAAGGTCACATACCTGGCCCGCTGCTCCCTTCCATATACTCAGAAGGACCCATTCCATATGACACACACAATGAGATAGGTGATTATCTCCAAGTCCCAGAGACCATAGAGTCACTGAATTAAGCAATAGGATTGACTTATGGTTTCTTGTGAATTATTTTCCTTCTCCCTTCCTCCAAAATGCACTGCCAAATGGGATGAAATGTGATGCCTTTGTTGATGAGAGATTAGATTTCTGAGAAGAAGCAGAACAATCCATGAAAAAAAAGAAAACACAATTTTCTCAATTAGCATATACTCCTGGGTTATTCCACAAAATTTCAATCTGCCTATAAAATTACCTAGTGAGATGATATGGTTAAATATGAAGTTGGAGCAAAAGGAAGAAGAAATTGACTGGAAACATAACATGGCCCAGGAATGGGTCCCTGAAGGCAGACATTAAAGGCTTGTGACAGTGGATCTGGCAGAGTTTAGGTTCTAAGATTTTTTGGCAGGTATTATCAAAAGAAACAAACAAATGGACTTGGTGGTTATGCAATCCATAGTGTCTTTCCACAGAAATAGAAAGATTGCTTTGGAGAAAAACAGCCATTTCATTTTCTAAACTGGAGGTTAATTTCTCTTGAAAGGAAAGCATCTGCAGTGTTTTTCAACTTTTCTAAACCCGTGACCTTCTGATGGCAATAAAACCTCACCCGCCCACTGAGGATTATTGATGCGCAGAAAATGGACTCTGTGTTCTATATACTTCCATTAACCAGGACCATTTCAGTGATCTTTCCTTTCTACATATTGTAGTAAAAAAAATAAGCACTGCTTTATTTTCTATATAAAAAGTTAGGCCTTCTTACTCTGCAGAGATGTTGACACACCCTTTCCATGTGGCATGGTGTCCCGTCTTACTTGAGAATCATCAACCAGAGGTGTTGAAACTGTTGGGTAAAAGTTGATGAGCAGCAGGATATTTACTTAATCTCAAAATAGTTCTACTGAAGTGGGAAAGGGCAATTTTATGAGAGACGTAGCTTTTATCATATGAGCAAAGTTATCATCACTTGTGGGCTGGATCAATGTGTCCTTTATAATATGGCTCTCTGACAAAGACACACTACTCTGTGGTCTTCTGCCCAAACAGAGAAACCCAGATACAACCATGAGTTAAGATTAGAGCAAACCAAGATATTCTGCAAAATTATTCTCCCAAAAGTGTGACAGTCAGAAGGAACAGAGCAAAGGAGTGTTCAAGATGAAAGGAGACCAAAGAGGAATGACACACAAATGCAACATGTCGTCCCGGGCTGTGCCCTGGATGAATGTTTTGGGCTGATGCTTTTTTATTTCTTTATTTACTTCTATTTCTCATATTAAATCTTTATGGAATGCATTGAGACAATTGAGAACATTTGAACAAAACCCATAGATTAGATAGTATTAAATATTACTTTCTTGATTTTGATCATTTTTAAAAATTATATGAGTAGGTATATAAAATATGCACTGAAACTTTGGTGGTAAATGAGCCTCATGCATTTATATCTTTCTCTCAGGTTATCATTCAGAAAAACACACCACAGCACACACACACACACACACACACATGATAAATGAGAGAGAGAGAGAGAGAGAGAGAGAGAGAGAGAGAGAGAGAGAGAGAGTGAATTTGTTAACAATTGTAGAATATCTGGAGTTCTTTAGCTCATTTAAAAAGAACTAGTTCCTGGTCTGGTTGATTTGGCTTGGCAGGGCAGCTCATGACTACAAAGGGTCTTGGGATCATGAATCAAAATTCTTTTTTTCTTTTTCTATTTATTTTCTTTATTTTCTTTTATTTTTAAAATTCATTTATTTATACATATATTTTTTATCAAATCTAGACCCGTGCCCCCCCCATCCTCCCATCCCTCCAGAGCTCATGCAATGAATCAAAATTCTTTTTTTTTTTTTTTTTTTGTCTTTTCGAGACAGGGTCTCCCTGTAGCCCCAGCTGTCCTGGAACTCACTCTGTAGACCAGGCTGGCCTTGAACTCACAAAGATTTGCCTGCCTCTGCCTCCCAAGTGCTAGGATTAAAGGCGTGTGCCACCACGCCCGGCAAAATTCTTTTTTTTTTTAAATAAATATTTTTTTTTTATTGATGCTTTGTGTATTTCATACAACATTTTCCAATTCAGTTCAGGCAGATATCCCCTTCCCTTCCCCCGACCTGATCCCTACCCATCCCAGATTATGCATTCTGCCATAAATTTTCTGCATCTTTCTCTGCTTTTTTGTTTTGTTTTCATTTTTTTTTTAACAATAGTGATAATTTGTGAGTACAAGCATCCTTCAAGTAAAACCAATTTGTAAGCAGTTGTGCCCAAACCCACACAGCTCATGGGTCCCACCATCCACCAGGGGGGGGGGCTTGTATGTTCAATCAAGTTGATCAAATGAGTGTCCAGTCTATATTAAATATAGGAGTACCTCAGGAATTCTCCCTTTAGTAATTTATCCAAAGAAAAATAATCAAAAAAGGACACAATATGGTGATTAAAAGACTATTCGCTTTTTGTGTAATTATAATAACAAAGATAAAAGCAAAATAAACACAGTAAGAAGAAAAAAAAATAAAGAACTAGTTTAACCACAACAAAGACTGAATGAAGGCTGACTCTAACACTCGGCGTTCAGGGTCCTTGGCCAGGAGCCTTCACTCCACCTAGAGGTGCATGGAAGGGGAAGCAGCGGCTAAAAGGCAGCATTATTACAGACAAGTTGGCCATGCCCAGGACATTTTATTCTGAGTTATTTTGTAAAGTCATTCTACCTCACCAGTAGGGTCTTATCTCCAAGTTTTGTTATGATGGAACTCATTGTTAGCATTGAAAAGAGAGTAACATTGTGAGAAGGATTTAAGTGTTTCTCACCTTAAAGTATCCTCATTAATTATCAGCACCTTCTACTGCTTCTTTATTACTGTTATTTATATCTCACTGGGAGGAATTTCACAAGCTTCTTTCTTTTGCCTTTCATCACCTCTTTTTGATATATTTTCTTTTCCTCTGCTTTTTCTTCTAAGTTTTTGTATTTTATTTTATGCCGACAGTTTTATAAGGAATGGTTTTAATAGGTACATGCTGTAAAATGGAAATATTTTACTAGGATATTACATAAAATACACAGAAGAAACTAGGGTATAAATTATATCTTTATTGTAAGATTTTACTGCAAATAAGCTCACATATACAATCTTTTATTTATGATAAGAGCAAATTCTTTTTACTTATAGCTGCTTTTGAATGTGGTGATTCGGTGAGGAAGCTTGTGTGTAGCTACATAAAGAAGGTTCTATTTTGATGAGAAATGAGAAATCTCTTATTTGGGGAATGTTGTTTTCCTCGTTGACTTACAAAATCAGGGATATGGCTATCCTGGCTAGTGGGAGGAAGGTCAGTTCTTATGGAGAGACAAGGTTGTTTGTTCCCTAAGACTTGCAGAGATGTGTGTGGTCAGCTCCCAACAGAGTACTGATGCCAGGAGAGTACCCTCCTGCCTTTGGTCTGCTCTATCCAATTTATCCTCTTAAGCTCAAGACTACCTATCCTTTCTTTTCACTGAGAGAATATCAATTCATGGGTGATGACCCTGTGATACCTCCATGGAACAAGATATTCCTATTCACAGAAGAAAATGAGATTAAAGTGTGTTATTGTTTCTATTTTAAAAATATTTTATTACTGAGGCTAGAGAGGTAGCTCTGTGGTTAAGAGCACTTAACCCTTCTCCAGAGGACCCAGCTTCTGTTCCCAGGACCTACATGACAGCTAATACCCATCTTGAACTCCAGTTCCACACGATATTCTCATCTGGCCTCTGTGGGTACCAGGTGAACACATGGTATACCACACACACACACACACACACACACACACATATATTATACATAATTTTTTAAAAACTTTAATTATTATTAGTAGTATTATTAGTGGTGGTGCTAGGGATTGAACCCAGGTCCTCCTACATGTGAAGCAAGAGCCCTGCTACTGGGCCACATTCCTAGTCCTACCTATTTAGTAATTTCTATGTACATGAGTTTAGAGTTTAGTGTATCCCTTTCCAGAGCTAAAAAGTAGTCTTCCACAAAATTGAAATTTTGACACAGGAAGATTATTAAAGATGCTAAATTTTAGCTGGGCATATCAGCACATGCCTTTAGTCTCAACACTCTGGAGGCAGAGACAGTCAGATCTTTATAACTTTGAGGTCAACATGGACTACACAGTGAGACCCTATCTCAAGATAGCAACAAAAAACCCTCGTGTGTGTGTGTGTATATGTGTGTGTGTGTGTGTGTGTGTGTGTGTGTATTTGGAGAGAGCTTCTACAGTTGTAGGTTTCTGTGTTTTTTTAATAAGCCTTTTGTGTTAGTTACCCCTTCTTTATGCTATCCCATTTAATCCTTCTTGTTATGTTATTCCATTTCCCCCTTCATAATACTAGGTTTTATCTTCTTCCCCTTGAAAGATTCCTCACAGGCACCTTGCTAGTGTCCTAATCTCTAGGGTATTCTAAATGAAACACACACATCTTAAAGATCAAAAGCTAACATCATATGAGAGAAAATATGTGATGTTTGTCTTTCTGGGTCTAGGTTACCACATTTAGGATGATTGTTTCCAGTTCTATCCATTTACCTGAAAATTTAATAATTTAATTTTCCTTAATGGCTGAATAATATTCTGTTGTGCACATATTATCCACTCATCAGCTGATGGACATCTAGGCTGTTTCCATTTTCTGGCTGTTGTGAATAGCACAGCAGTGAATGTGGATAAGCAAGTATCTCTATAATAGCATATAGAGTCCTTTGGTTAGAGTCCAAACATGTGGTAAAGATAACAGAGTCAGAAAACACTGAGAAATAAAGTAGGTACTGACTCAGAAGAGTCTTCCTTACTGGTCTGCTTTCATAGTGGTAGAAGTTCTGTGTGCTTTACTAGAGGAGAAAAGTAGTCATCAACCCCAGGCAACTGTGAACCCTGTGAGCTACAACAATGACTGGCCTGGAAAGGCATGACCACTAGTGCAATAGTGGCACAAATGTTATGGGAGCAACAAATGACCCTCTGATTAGATTCAAGGCCCACTCCATGAGATGGAACCCATACCTGGCACTATAACTTGGGTCAATAGCCTGTGGCTGGGGACTAGAGAGATGGCTCAGTGATTAAGAAATCCTGATGTTCTTCCAGAGGCCCCAGTTTGATACCCAGCACCCACATGGTGGCTAACAACCATCTGTAGTTCCTGGGGATCTGATGCTCTTCCGGCCTCTGTAGGCTATTTTATGCACATGCTACACTTACATTCATGCAGGCAGAACACTCATACACATTAAAAATAAAAATATTCAAAAATAAACTGTGGCTAGAAAGTTCATAGTCCCTAAGGAAGACCTACTACCAATATTCTGTTGGTTATAGTATTAAATGACTCTTAATGTCTTTTTGTTAAACCCTTAGATTAGTGCATTCCTTAACCCTCATCAGAGAAGCCTCTTCTTGCAGTAGAAAGCAATTAACACAGAGATCCACAACTGTGAACATGCAGGGAATAAGATGCTGTAGAGTGTTCAGGCCCAAATGGGATGTCTATATCAAACTCCCTACTCCAAGGCTCAGGAATCTTCATGGAGAGGCTGAAGAAAGATTGTAAGAGCCAGAGGTGGTGGATGACTATAAGGAAACTCTTTTCTAGACAGCAGGGCAGTTGCACATAAGAACTCACATGTGTGCCAGCATGAGTAAGCTCAAGTGAGACAAAAATCCCAGCATGAAATGGGAAAGGTAGACATGAAGTCCTGCTTCTAGCAGAGGAGCTATTGGCATTTGATAGATAGTGGAAGAGGAAGAGTTAGTCTTCGTGAAGGATGTCACTCCTGGTAGACTGATTACACTCTGGGGTGGGTTCCACACCCAAATATATTTGGGCAATACAAACTGGACTCAATGAGGAAAAAAAGAACACAGATTTGTGTGGGTAGATCTGGGAAGAGTTAGAGGAGGGGTATATGATCAAAATACATTGTATTGTATTTGAAGCTCTCAAAGCATTAATATATTTTTTAAAAAGATCAACTAAAAAGAATATTTAGGCTGGATAGATGGCTCAAGGGTTATCATTTTGCTGTTCTAAAAGACACGAGTTTCATTCTCAGCATCTATATACCTATTCCAGGCAGCTCACTACCACTTGTAGCTACAGCTCTGGGAGATCCAACACCTTTGGTCTCTGTAAGTACCTGCATTCACATGTATATACTCCCCCCACATGATTAAAAAATGAGTATTTTTAAAGATACTAAGTTACTTGCTTAATTTTTATCTTTGTTGAAAGATTTTACTTCCTTATTTTTATCTTTTTCTTTTTTTGAGACTGATTCTTGCTACATCACCCAAATTAGCCTTCAACTCAAATTGCACTCATATATGAAGAACCGTACCCTCACTCTAACTGGATGCTACAGTGTACTCACTCTTTTGAAGGCAATACAAACAACCAGAAGTTTCATTTATGATAGCATCATGAATTTGCTCAGATGGGCTCAGGTCTACTGCAGGCAAACTCCACATTTGAATCTATCGTGCTTTGAGTTAGCATGGACTACTCAGCCCACAGAGAGATTCCCCTCTCATATATCACCCTTAGGTAGAGGTCAAGAACAGCGTGGGCCATTCCTGTATTGCTTGAGTCTGCCCTTGATTGGGAATAAAAAAAATGAAGAAATCTGTATAGCCTGTCTATTTCTTGCTGACTTGCACTTTTATCTCATTGAAACAGGAAATTAACTGAAATGCAGACTTACCCCTTGAGAAAAGATGTCCTTAATTTTGGCAGGCCATGAAAAATGTCTGCTAGAAATGGAAACTCAACAAATAAGTCACTTTCGTTTAATGGTCTATTCACAAACATTTATTGAGTCCCTTTTCTGGACTTAAATACTTTCCCAAAGAATCTCCACCCCTTGACATACCATTTATTACAGAAATGCTGTAATTTTTCTGAGTTCTCCAGTGAAATTAAGGCCCAACAATTTCTGATCAATTTCAGAAGGGGATTCTTAAAAATGGGTAGAATTATTTGAGTTTTTCCAATATTTTTATTGATTTTTTGCATTTTATATAAAACATCTTAATCATCTTTATAGCCCCACTAGAGACCCCCACTGGATTTCATGCATTCTGTCATGCATGTTAAGGTCTATCAAGTCAAGTTAGCATACTCAAATGTCCTTCAGTGGAAATTCATCTACTGGGGTCTAGTCAGCCTATCTATGGTCTCTCCTTTAAAGACTATCAACTCTCCATCACCCAGAAGTTATCAGCTTCCGATAGTTGTTCTGCTAAGCTTGGAGCTTGTTGCCTATTTCCTTAGTTCTATGCTGAGCTTTCGTTTGATTGAGTTTGTGTGGGGCTTGTGCATACTGACAATTTCTGTAGGTTCATATGAGCAGGGTACCAGGAACCTGTAAGACTGTTTCCTTATGGTCATGCACCTCCTCCTTGGCTCTTACAATCTTTCCACCTCCTCTTCTGCAATGGTCCCTGAGCCCTGCGTAGGTGAAGTTTAATATAGGAGTCCTGTCCAGGAATCCACATTCTATTTTCTCTTATTCTCTACACTTTGGCCAGTTGTGACCTTTTGTGTTTATTGTTTCTTTGTTGCATGAGGGAGCTTTGCTGATGAGAGTTAAGAGATATATTAGTATTCTCTCTACCTCTTGGCAAGTATTCCAGTCACCGCTCATCAAAGAAGCTTCTTCTGTAACAAACAGAGACTGTTATAGAGTTCCACAACTGGTTATAAACAGAAGATAGGTGTCTGTGGGATGGCCAATCCTAGGTGCACATCTTACGCCTAAGGCTCACAGAACATAGTGGAACAAGGGGTAGAATTGTCCGAGTTTTAATTGTCCTCTTTTTCTTCTCTTTGTAGTCTCTATTTTCTCCTGCCCTTTCCCACACTCTTAAGCACCTTTATTTTCTTTTTATTTATTTATTATTTTCTTATGTGTATGAGTGTACTGTCTGCATGTAGGTTGGTGCACCTGTGTCGTGCAATGCCGCAGAGGTCAGAAGAGGGTGTTGGATTCCTCTGGAACTGGAGATAAATATGGTTCTTAGCCGCCATGTGGGTGCTGAGAATCGAGCCCGGGTCCTCTGCAAGAGCAGTCGGTGCTCCTAACCTCCGAGCCATCTCTCTAGCCCTGCACCTTTCTTTTCATAAGGTAGAGCATTTGCAGAAAGATTCATCTCTGGCATTTATTCTATGACATGTTACTGAGTCACTCTGATTCTGTTTATTTTTCACATGGAATTAAAGTTTTGTACAAGTCCTTTTTGTAAGTACAATTCATCACAAAAGGCAGCTGGCATTCTTCTGCTTTCTATTCATTCAGGTGTCTGGGATACTGATGAGCAGGTAATTTCCAACAGAAATGTTTAGCAACTAACAGCCTAAACCTCAGGCTTCTGGGTCCCCTAGTCAGCCACTAGTCTGATGCTTGAGGAACTCTGACTGTAGAATGGTGGTGAGATTTCTTCTCATGAACAACTCTTGGTAAGCAATTTAAACATGTATCCTGGTAAAGATCCATCCTAAAATTGTTACAGTTCTGCTTCTCTGACAAATTGACTTTTGCCATTGACAGGGTCCCATTCAGTCTTTGTCGGAAGTGCTTGCATCATTGCAGATAGACTGTGGATACATTCTTCCCTCTGTTGTTTGCTTTTGTAGATAATACTTTTGTTTTTTGACAATTTCATACCTGTACATAATGCATTCTGATTACTTTCCTCCAACCAGCCCCTCATCTGTCTTATGCTCCTGCTACAGCCCTTCTTCCTTACAAATCTGTTTCCTATACTCATGTCTTTGTTTTGTTTTGTGTCCAGGTGAGTTTAACTTGTCTATCTGTGTGATTATGGCTTTGAAACTGTCCCTTAGAGCCTGGAGGACTCACAACTAGATACTCTGCTTCTACTTTCCCAGAATGTTAGTTGTCAATAGTTCAGCCATAACTGGTAGGGCCTCTTGAGTCCTTCCCCCATTCAACATGGACTGTTGGCAAGTCTTGTGTAGGGCTCAATGCCAGTGACTATAACTGCTGTGAGTTTATGAATACAGTGGTCCTGTCCCATTTAGATGACAGCATTTCATAGTCTTTCAATCTTCCTGTTCTTACATTCCTTCCATCCCCTCTTCTTCATTGATTCCTAAACCTTAAGGGGTACTACAAATGTCTAGGGCTCAACCTTCAACCATCACTAAGATTTTAGCAGCAACTTCTGTTCACTTAATCAAAGAAACTTCTTTGATTAAGCCTCCAAGTAGTCTTTGTCTCTGGCTACACACATAGACATTCAGAAGGTAGTTTGGTGCTATATCATTTTAGCTAAACGGAAGTAGCTGGTCCCACCCCCCTCCCCACCCCAGGACTTAAGACTTCCTCAATCATGTTTTTTATTAATTTTTTTTAACTTCTTTCACTATCAAGCATGAGTTCCCTCTTGTGTAGTAGGGCCTCAAATGCAATCAGAGAATGATTGGTTACACCTGTAAAAGTTGTGCCACTACTGCAGCAGTAGGCATGTCTTTCCTGGAAGTATTATAATTCATAGAGTTCATACCTGGGTAAGACTATTGATGCCTGTATAGCACCATCCAGCACTATGAAAGCTAGCCAGCAAGGAGGAAGCTTATAACTCAGCTCCAGTTTGATTTCCCTATATATTATATCCAAGGCATGGTATGTTTTCAGCAATAGGGTCTTATCCACTAGCTCTGGTGAGCAACCAAAGTAATGGCAAGAGCCTGTATTGTTTTGGATGGGTCTCTGTGACCTGCGTGACCAGCATCTCCTACAAAGTTGTCCTTAGTAGCCCATTGTGTCTATGACTGGCATCATCTAGTCATTCAGGGTATCTATCTTCAAATTCTCTTTTATGTTTTTAAAGTTAGGTTACAGGCTAGTAGCTTTCCATGTGGCTTTTTTGTATACCCACTTTGTCTTATATTCCACTTTATTTAGCATTCCATCTATTGGAAACATCCTTACTACCATGTAATTTTATTTTTTTCTAACAATTACTGAGCAACTATTATGTCTGTTGAACAGTGTCAAAAAGGGAATGAGATGATATAGTGGTTATTTGGCTGGAATCAAGTAGATTGAAGCTTCTCCAGTTCTTTCCACATGGGATCCCTTTACATCTGAGGAATTTTTACAGATTCTAGATAAATATATATCTTTATATTTAAATATAATAGGCATAAAACAAAAATTTTATTGATAATAAATCATAAAGAAATTTATTGTAAAATATTTTTTGAACTGATATTTGCCCATTCAGAACTCAGGAGGCAGAGTCAGACAGACCTCTGTGAGGTCAAGGTAGCCTGGCCTACATAGGGAGTAAAAATATGCTTATTTTTACATAAAGAATTAAATCCTTGCCAAACATTTGATACTACAGGATGAAGAGCATCTTCCATATTTTTCAGAGTTTATAAGCATTTTGATTTTATAATTATGAGTGTTGGGAGTGATGCATAACATAAATACATAGCACAAAATGGCAGAAAGTAATTGCAGGAGCATTTCAAAATTGTTGGCAATTCTGTCCTAATCTCAAGCCAATTTAATGTCTTTATTGTTTCTACAAAACTCATGATAGTAACTCAAAGAACAATTTTTGAAATAGATATTCTAATGTAATGCAATCCAAAGATATACAAATTGTATGCATGCTGACAAATGAAGGTAGAAAGGCACTAAAGTTTTTGGTTTTGCATAACTGTGATACTTCTATAAAAGCAGAAAACAGTATTTATAGTAAAAACTTGGCAATTCATGACGGGCAATGATCTTGAACCTGAGCCAAGGTGTCTCAGGCAGTAAGCATTAGTGTTATGAGGTGTGATGATATGCACAGTGCATACAGAGTGCATTTTACATGTCCAGGACCAAGGCTGCAATGAAGTTTCTTAGCACAACACTGGATTCAGTAGGCACTTACTTATGAACTAATTTGTAGTGTTACATGTCCAGAAACCTTGCACTATTGTCAAACTTTTCCAATCCTCATGTTTAGTTATGTGACCCTACATGAGTTCACAATCCTCAATGTTTGAAGCTGGAATATATACCAGAGCCTAACTCTTGGCTAACCTATTTACTTACATTGTGCCTTGATTCAACTGTTTTGAATTCCAGCTTCCACATCTGTTAAAATGAGACTAATAACAACATACTTATTCAAGATATAAATATATGCCTTTATTGAGATAGGAATATCAAATGTAATATGCATAGTAATACAGTGTTTGATATATACTGAGCCTTAAATAATGCTGGTGAATAAAGACCCTGAAATAATTGGCTCTTGTGATCTACCCATAACTTCAAGGAGTTTGAGCACATACAATAAAAAATGCCATAATAAATATCAGTGTGCGCTTCATTGAAGGTCTCAGGTAAAATCAACCATACTTTTCTTGAGACCTTCAATCAAACCCACAGACACAATAATTTCATTCAGTTTTCAAGGCAAACTGACATTTGTCCAACAGTATCCAACTACACTGTCAGATAAGTTCCCACTCATGTTGAAGGTACATGGACAAATTCCAGGTGACAGCTTTGGCTGAGTTGTGAAGGATGAGAAAGCTTTTACCCAGTGGAGATGATGAGAGAAGGATATTTCAGTTAGAGGCTGCATCTGAAGCAGTCATTGATATATGGGAGTTTATTTATTTATTTATTTATTTATTTATTTATTTAATCTCTTTTGAGACAGGGTCTCCCTCTAGTGCCCTCCCCCCAGCTGACCTGGAACTCACTCTGTAGACCAGGCTGGCTTTGACCTTACAGAGATCTGCCTGCCTCTGCCTCTCAGATGCTAGGATTAAAGGCACACACCACAATGCCTGGCAAGTTTATTTTTATTTTTATTTATTTTATTTTATTTTTTAGAGGAGGCAGAAATGCGTTCATTCATCTTTACAATCCTATTTATGTATTTCTTTTTTCCATTTTTTATTATTACCATTATTAAACTTTTTCCATAGGTCACACATCATTTCTCGATCAGATCAAATCTAGAGTCTCTTCCCCTTCCATGCCCCCATCCCACCCAAGTCCCTGCACTCCGCCATACATGTCCTACATCTCTCTCCAAGTCTCTCCAGAGTTTTTTGTTTAGTTCTTTTGTTGTTCTCTCTAACTTGTATTGCTACATTATATATATACATATAATGTATGTATTATATGTACAGACTCACGTCTCTACAAGAATCCTCCAAACCTTCAATGCCAGATGGGGACTACTAAAATACCCAGCTTGTGGATGAAACAGCTAAGGGGATGTCAGCCTTGTCAGAGTGTAGACTGCCATTGTTGGACTACCTGGGCTGTATCATGGAGGCCAGTGCAGGGCGATCAAGACAGGATGCGTGCTTGCTGGACTTTATTTTTTTTTAAATACAAGAATGGGAATGATTTATTTGGTGCAGTAAGAACAAGTGGGGTAACCCCAAAAAGAAAGTTGGAGGAAAACGAAGAGAAGAGATAGGGATTCTTCTAGAAATTTGGAATAGCATGATGCAGGGTGAGGAAAGTATCATGCTTGTAGGTTGGCAGAGTAGAGCCTAGATGGGTGAAGACAAGCTGGAGATAAGAAATGAGCCTATTGTACTGGTCCAGCCCAGAGGGTATAGGGCCCGAGATTCACTCTGTAACACTGCACCATCTAGCACTCCATTAACATTCCACAGGGAACCCATATCCCCATGTTCATGGGTATTTAAATGAACTGTAAACCTTTGCTATTCTAAATTGCCATTGTTTGCATTGTTATACACATGAAGACATTCTTTTTTTTCTCTTTAATACTTTCTTTCAAACGAAGGGCATACACCCCAGAAAAATCTGCTTCAAACGAGTTTCTCCCACTATATTTTCACCAGAGTACATTTGTGTTACTGGTTTTCACGGCACCACTGCAAACACAGAGGGCTGCCATTCTTTTTTGGTTGTTTTAGAAGGCATAAAACTGTTGTCTTAATTTGCCTTTCCTTGATATCTAGTGAAACAAAATGGGTCCCCCATTTGTCTTCTAATTATGTGTCCTCACTTGTGAATTGCAGGCCCTGTCCTTTGCCCATTTGATAAGCAATTGTGTTCAATCCTTTTTTTGGCTGGTCTCTTTCCTGGCAACTCTCCATGTGCACATTTCCCCACAGGCTCTCTTTCTAATTTCTTTCCTCTTTGATCTATTGAAACCAAATCCTTTTTCTAACTCAGTATTACAATAGACATAACAATTCTAATTGCTCTATTGATTCATGGCCACTACAGTTGTGGGTGCATTAAGAAGCACCAGGTTTTACTATCAGAGACCAGGCTGCTATCAAAGACTTGGTCTGCATGCTTTCCAGTTCTGTCATTTGGTGCAAGTGTTTTGTACTTTAAGCACTCGGAACTCTTCTGGTTATCTGTAAAATGGGAGTGGTAGAGCCTGCTATTGTCAATTAAGGACTGCATTTGGCCATAACAAACCCAAATGCAATAGCAGTAGCTAAAAAAATGGAGGTCTGTTTTTTTCTGTTAAATACTTTTAGACGAAAAGTACCCCAGCACTAAGCTGGAAGTTTCATGGAGTCATCCTCTCTCTCTTGAGTGTAGTTGTGGTTATAGGATTGGGTTTAGGAAGAATGACAGAACTATTTGGATTTATGGATATCCAGGTACCCTCGTTGCTTAAGATCCAGAGGAGTAATTGGATACTGTTGTATATTAGCAATTCTCAATCTATTTGCTTATCTATTTGACAAATATTTGTTGTATACAGATCTCCAAGATTTCTCTAGTGGGAAATATATATCCTAAATCAAAAAGATTATGCTTTTTAGAGTAAAGTCCTATATCATGGAGAATTCTTATTTCTTCCTTCAGGGAGACGCAGACTTAGAAGCCCTCGGGTCCAATGTGTTTCTGTAGCCTTCTAGCTACTTGCTTAAATATATACACATTTCTATTTCAGGAAAAGAGTTCCCCTAAAGTCATTCAGTACAGATTCATGAATAGTCTCTTGGGGTAGAAGAAAAGAATGGCCAATATCTCCATCACCAGATGATGTCAAGAGAGGAACTATGCTTCCTGGACTCATGCATTCTGATATGGTAGTTGGAAGATGAGTCCCAGGACTTTACAGTCACAGTAACAATACATATGTTCTAAAATACCATAAGACCCTTCAGAGATACAGGGTCTTGGAGATCTCCTGCTCACTGAAAGAATGTAGAAACCTCTTGCTCCCTTAGATAGGGTTTATTATTATTATTATTATTATTATTATTATTATTATTATCGGTAGAATTACCATAATTCTACTCTTGACAAAGTGCATTCATTATAAATGAAATTTTTGTTCAGATCTTGTAGTTCATGCCTGAAAGCAAAGATATTAGAATTAATGAGCATTTTTGCTGATGAGAAGGAAAAAAAAAATCACTGAAGGGTGATTGGGCCTTAGTCTTTTAATGGGTCTGATATTCTTTCTTTAGGGCTGACAAGGTTGTTATCTGCCTTTCTTTACACTGTACTGTGGTATAAGAATATTGTTGATGTGGCATAAATTTAGCTTTTCTTTCATAGTGACATAGCCCAGCATTGATGAACATACATAAACAGAGCTCCACTGGATGAGTCTGGGCATAGGGAGGATGACAGTGAGAGCCATGTTAGCAGGTGGTAGGAAGGGCTTTGCTGGCTTTATTAAAATGTCAATGTAATTTGATTCCACTTTTCCTTTTGCACAGTTGGCAGGTAACAGGGTTTATAAAGAAAAGCCCACTTGGAGAACTAGGTAACAACTCTGAAAGATGTGGCTGCTCATGAGTCCTGAGGAGAACTGTAATGAGACATTGGTGATGCAAGGGAGGATGGACATAGACATATTTACCAGCGGTTCAAACAGAGGCTGATGTGCCCTGGAACCTGACAGAAAAGAGAACTTCAGGATGAATTAAAGGAAACGTAACTAGAAGCCTTTAGGGCTTTGTGAAATTGGGTAATCTTATTAACATGGTTAGAGAGGGTTTTCTTACTGAGACCAGGCATTAATTTTTAATGTCCTAAGGCCGTGAAATACAGAAACCAAAAAGAAAAACCGAGGCATCATTTCTTGCTAGCACTGTCACCACTTCATGGGCATTCCATTCTTGGAAGTAGGATGTGGGCTGAGCAGGGTGTGGCTCAAGGTATGCTGGGATAGATACATACACACCCATGTGAACCTAATTGCTTCTCTGATCTGTTTTTAAGCTCTGAGGCTTCTGACACCAAATGAGTGTGGTAAGTATTGTTGTTGCTGTTTCCTGAACCAAACAGTTTTCCAGCACTCCATATACCAACTAAGTGTCCTACATTTCCTTTTTGACATGACTATCATAAAACCAAGGGCATCTCAATCTTACAGGAAGTGACATGTACTATACATAATGCATCATGGAAAGTGATATTTAGAAGTTTGTAAAGTACTATGGGTACACAGAGGGGAAAGCGATGGGCTATGCCAGGAGGTTCAGGTATATTGTTGTAGGAGATTTGCAGTTTGGTTATAAAAGATGAGAATGCTACCAAAAGGAGGTAAAGAAAGGATATTCATAGCAGAGCCTAAGACACAAGCAAAGCCACTGAGGTGTGAAGGCTTATTTAGGAAACAGTGAATAGCACTGGGATAGCAAAGGTGCCTAGCCAGGAGTAGCCGTGATTGTCAGCAAGCATCAAGGATTTATCATTTGCTAAGAACTGTTAAGCCCTTCATGCATATTAATTTATTTAATTCTTAAAACAATTCTATAAGTAGTAACTTATATTATCTCCTTTTTACAGAGGAAGACATAGAGGCTTAGAGATGTCCAGAAACTTTTCCTAAAGTTATAACTTCCTATGGCCTAGAGACAGGATTAGACAGAAATATCCTGCATTTTATTGGCTAGAAAGACAAGATAGAACTCAACATCTCGGGTTGGAGAGATAGCCTAGCGGTTAAGAGCACCGGCTGTTCTTGCAGAGGACCTGGGTTCGATCCCCAGCACCCACATGGCGGCTAAGAACCACCTGTAGCTCCGATTCCAGGAGAACTCCAGTTCCAGGGGAATCTGAGACCCTCTTCTGACCTCTGTGGCATTGCAGGACACGGGTGCACAAACCTACATGCAGACAGTACATTCATACACATACAAAAATAAATAAAATTTAAAAAAATTAAAAAAAAAGAACTCAACATCTTAAGTTAAGGGCTTATTTTTTTTTAATCTCTGTCCTTCCCAGAATCCTTCAGTGTGTGGTATACAACATGATCCATTTGGATGCCTGATGAATATTTTTAAATTTTTTTATCTGTTTGTATTGCATCTTTTTATTTTTTATTTTTATTTATTTATTTATTTTTTTATTGATGCTTTGTGTATTTCATACAACATTTTCCAATTCAGTTCAGGCATATATCCCCTTCCCTTCCCCCCACCCCACCCCTACCCATCCCAGATCATGCATTCTGCCGTAAGTTTTCTGCATCTTTCTCTGCTGTTTTGTTTTGTTTTGTTTTCATTTTTTTTAACAATAAGTGATAATTTGTGAGTACAAGCATCCTTCATGTAAAACCAATTTGCAAGCAGTTGTGCCCAAACCCACACAGCTCATGGGTCCCACCATCCACCGGGGGGGTGGGGGCTTGTATGTTCAATCAAGTTGATCAAATGAGTGTCCAGTCTATATTGTTGTAGTTTCACCATTAACCCCAATCGAAGCCCTTACATTCTACCACGCCCCCTCTTCCGCAGATTGTTCCCTAGTCTTAGAAAAGGGGCACAGGTGGATGAGAAGCAAAACACTCTACTTTCTCTGGAGCTGATGTCTTGGTCTCTAGTCAGTTCTGGCTGTTTTCTTTCATGGGCTGCCAGCTTGTCCAGGCATAACCTTTCGATCACACTAATGAAGCACATGCAATTAGATATTTAGGTATTAAACAGTATAATATATAGCCTTTCGATCCTACTAATGAAGCACACACAATTAGATATATAGGTATTTAAACAGTACTAATTGTTATGGTAGGTTTCTTTGGTATAGACACAGATGTTTGGATGGTATGCTAATTCATGATTTACATTTTCTTCTGTTAAGTATGGCAGGGTCTTCGTGTGGTTTATAACATCTCCTAACCATTAGAGGATGTAAGCTTGTGGCATCAGCCATGGGTTATTCCTCCAAGGAGAGAGCTAATAGCCAATTAGATTTGGGATATACAGACATATGGCTGCCACTGCTGCACAGTATTTCCAGGCAGATGAGGTGTAGCTGGTGCTGACGGAGGAGTCTTGCTTGACTCAAGGAGACCTATATTTGCTTTATTGGTTTAGTGGTCTTTGGTAACACTCTCTGGCATCCCAGAGACCATCTGTATACTTGCAAGTGTGGTCTCCATACATCTTTCCCATGTTTATATCAGGTCTTCAACAGCAGGGCCTTATCGCCTCTCTTCCTGCAGATATTCCAGTTAGGAGGCAAGGAGCCTTTACCATTTGTGGGGGCTTGGATCCCCTGGCCAACATCTCCTTGGTAGAATAATCCATTGTTGATGTCAGAGCTCCTGTAGTAATATATTTTGTTTAAGTGCATAGCTTAAGGAGACTTTAGCATTATATTTGGTTCTGAATAGAGAATAATCCTTTTCACAGTTTCTATGTCCATTCATCAATTAAAGAAGGCAGTTTTACTGATTTTTACAAGAGAATACCTCTATAACAGCTGGCTCCAATCTACAGGTGGAGAACGAACTCATCATAATCTTATTTCTCCTTATTCTATGGGGGGGAGTTAAGAAAGTCTCTTGTATTAAAACCTTTGCGGCACCAGAAGGTAAGCTTCGTTAGGAATCATTAAAAATAGTTGTTACTAGTAGGATCCACAGAGGGGCCTGATGTCTGCAGCAATCTGAGGCATTTCTTCCCTTCAATTCCCAGAGGAGTCAATCCTTCTGCTGGCACTTTCTGGTACATCCTACTCACTGCAAATTAGAAATGGAGAGATATCCTAAAAGGACATAAAGGTAGTCATAACAAGAGTTGAATTAAGGTTCAGATCAAGTAAGGGAAATGAGACTCTGAAACATTCAAAGGAGAAGGAGAAGTGGGGAACTGCAGATCTGAATCTGAAGATTCTAACTTGAAGAACTGCTGTTGCCCTACAGGCTGAGTAGGTTATAGTCAGAATGCATGGCAAAGGAGCCTTTAAAAATGATGCCCTGCAACTTGAAGTGTGTAAAAGATATTCAAGATTAGTTGGAAGCTGAAAATTTAGACTTTTAAACCCAGAAGGGAGGTAGGCTTGTGCTGTGGTTTGTCCCCCAAAGATTCGAAGTAGTGCTAAAAGTTGGACTCTAATGCAATGGCTATGAAAAATGATGGGACTAAGGCTGAGAAAATGGCTCAGTGGGTAAGAGTGCTTGATTTGCAAGCAGAAAGACCTGAGTTTGAATGTCTAGCACCCATACAAAAAGCCAGGCCTGGGGTGCTCCTGCCTATAACCCCAGGATTGGGGTTAGGAGTGGAGAGAGGGGCATTCCGAGAGCTTGGTGGCCAGTCATCTTAGCCCAAATGACAAGCTTCTGGTTCAGTGGGAAATCCTGGCTTAAGACAATGAGGCCAAGAGTGATAAAGGAAGACACGTGGCATCCTGCTCTGGCTTCCATCTGCATACACCCTCTTACTCATGTGAATGAACCAGAAAGAGAGAGGCAAGGGGCTGGGACTTCTAAGAGGCAGGATCTCATGGGAAGGAGGCAATTAGGTTATAAGGCACTGCTCATGATACCTTCCTCTCAGGGGTAGGTCAAAGGTCCAGAATCTGGATTAATTAATTAACGTGGGGCCACATGGCATATTTGACTTTTTCTGAATATCCCGCTTGTAACTTGTCCATGCATTCCTGCTATGTGATGTCATCTACATGTCACAATGTGGTATGGAGCCCTTGACAGATGTTGTTATTAAAGTTTTTCAGTCTCCAAACCCAAAGTACACATTTTCTGATAAAATACCCAGTTTCAGGTCATTTGATCTAGAACACAAAGTATACCATGACAATTTAGAAATATATATTATCAAGGAAGTAGCATATGCATATCAATAACAATGAGGGTGTTCTATTGTCTCTGAAATTTAGAGCAGAATTATCTATATAAAAATTAGAGATTTAAGACATAGGCTGATATTCAGAGCAATTATTGTGGAAAATGGGAAGAAGAAGAATCAGAGTATAGAAGACACTGTAGTATCACCAGTGGACTGCAAGGCTACTCAGATGAGCTGGTTGTCCTGAGAGTCAAGGAATTAAGAGTGTGAACTAAAAATCAGAGATTTTAACCTTTTGTGGTGCCATGAATCTCTTTGGTAGATAAGAGAAGCCTATGAATCCTTCCTCAGAATAGTATTTTTAAATATATAAATTAAAATACATACCATTAATGAGGAAAATCAACTATGTTAAAATATAGTCATTAAATATAAAAAGCATTAGTAGTTCAGTTAGTACTAGGTGTGGTGGTTGGTGTTTGTCAACTTGAAAAAGACTAGAGTTATATGGGAAGAAGGAAACTCAGTTAAAGAATTTCTTCCATCAGATTGGCCTGTGAACAAGATTATGGAGTGTTTTCTTGATTGCTAATTGATGTAGGGGTCCCTAGCCCACCTTGGGTAGTTCAATCCCTGGGCAGTTCCTGGGCTAAATAAAATAATAAAAATAAAATAAATAAATAAATAAAATAAAATAATAAAATAAAATAATACCTGAGTAAATGAGAAGGAAGCCAGTAGAGAGTGTTCCTCCATGGTATCTGCTTCAATCTCCCCTTGATGATGGACTGTAAAGTAAAAGATGGAGTAAACCCTTCACCCTTGTTATTGGTCAGTGTTTTATCACAGTAACAGAAACCAAAACAGAACATTGGGAAAATGGACGCTGGGTAGCTTGGGTTTAAAAATCAGCTGTGATGAACAAGAGACCAGCATCACTGAGGTAAATTTTTCTGGGAACCATATCCCCCAGTACACAGAAGCTACAGTCTACGGTGGCCATCTAAGCTAGCAGCCAAACTTGGTAACATGTGGATTCTTCCACATGGTTCTGCTTTTGAAGGCATGAAGGGGTCATGGAGAGTAGCTGAGACTCGGCAGGGCTGGAGTCTCTGCAGCAAGGTCAGAGGGCTGTTTGTGAAAGTGGAGCTCATTTGCAATAGAGACCCTATCATTTTGGATCTTTAGGACTACAATTTGGCATTATAGGCATCATCCGAGGGCGTCAGGAGACAATAGGGAGAGCCCTGTGTTGGCTGAGCCTTTCTCCTAATGAACCAGGTAAAGACCTTGGTCCCTTGCCCTGGGGGATCAGTGGTGTACAGTGGTTCTGTGAGTACACCTCATGAGGTGGGTGATTGGGACTCACCCTACTTGGATGTGGGGGACTCCAGCTGCACTGCAGTGGAGGTGGTGTGACCTTCCAGCCCATAGGACTGGGAGTGCCTGGAGCCCTAGGGGTGTGGGTTCTGCAGGCCTTGGGGGGGTTTGGGCCAGCTTGGGTGTTGTTTGGCTTAGTCCATTGGGCAAACTGTTTGCTGGTAGGGTGAGGGGTATTGGTCTATACAATGCTAGGATAGAGTTGAGATTTTGGAGCCTAAGGTATCCATACCTATACAACAATTAAGAAGTTAACAACACCTGAAGAATATAACCAAAATCAATGTTATTTCAATAAACACCTAAGCTTCACATTAGAACTACTCCCAACAGAAGCTACCCAAATGTCTAAAGCTCAAAGAAAGAAAAATAATACAAAAGTCTCAGGTGGATCTCTGCCTATTCAAGTACTCTCCAGTGAAGACCCCTGGGATATAACTCAGGTTACAGATCTCAAAAGAACAATTATGAATAGGATTAGAGAAATTAAGGAGTTGAGGGAATTTAAGGAGCTTATAAACAAGGAAGTCAGGGACCTAAAAGAAGACAGGAATAACTTGAAAGAGGACAACAATAAATTGCAGAATGAAATTACAAAAGATATAGAAACATTAAAGAAAATTCAGGTTGAAATGAAAAAAGAAATGCAACATTCCACAAACAACTTGGGAAGAATGGGAGAAACTCTTTTTTTTTTTTTTTTTTTTTCTTTTTAAGGACAGGAGCTCACTACCCGTCCCAGCTGTCCTGGAACTCACTATATAGACCAGGATGGCCTTGAACTCCCAGAGATCTGCCTGCCTCTGCCTCTGGAGTGCTGGGATTAAAGTATGGGCCACCATGCCTGACATAGGGTGGGAGAAACTCCTCAGTGTAATGCTCTCCCAACTGAGCTATTTACTCTTCATAATAGAATGGATGAAGTAGAAATTAGAATATCAAGATTGGAAGACAGTATGGAAGAATTGGATAAATCAAGTAAAGATTATGAAAAATTAAAAAAATACATAAGAATGGAATAATCAGGAACTGTGGGATACTATGAAAAGACCAAATCTATGAATTATAGGGATATAAGAGGAAGAAAACTCACTGGATAATGATATGGCTCAGGTCTTCGACAGAATTTTAGAGGAAAATTTTACCAAATTAAAGGGAGACATACCTGTACAAGTACTAGAAGCACATAGAATACCAAGCAGACAGAATCAGAAAAGAAATTCTCTGCGCCATACCATAGTAAAAACACAAGATGTTCAAAGCAAAGAAAGGATATTGGGGGCTGCAAAAGGAAAAAAAAAACAAACAAAAAAACAAGTAACCTACAAAGGAAAACCTATCAGAATTACAGCCGATTTCTCAATGCAGACGATGAAAGCCAGAAGAGTTTGGTCTAAAATATTCCCAGTTCCAAAAGACTATAGATGCCAACCCAGAGTAATTTATCTAGCAAAATTGTCTATTATAATTGAAGGAGAAAGGAAAACATTCCGTGATATAAAGAAGTTGAAAGAATTCCTCTCCAGTAAGCCATGCCTGCAAAGAATACTTCCAAGCAATACAAAGAGTGGAGGACAGGGATGACTAACCAATCAATGCCAGAAAACAAATGATACTACCACTACAGAAATAAAACCTAGGGTAAGAATGTACTAGAAATAAAAATTATTGGAAGCAATTTAATTCTTTCAACAACAGTTTTAAATATCAATAGACTGAATTCTCTAGTAGAATGGATTAAGAAACAAAATCCATCTTTTTTTTCCTTGTCTGCAAGAAATTTACCTTACATTTAAAGATAAATATTATCTGAAGGTGAAAGGAGGATAAAAATAATACAAGAAATGACACTAAGAAAGAGGGGTCCCTGTTCTTCTCCTGGTCCCCTGCCTAGATCATGTACCTAGCTACTCCTACCTTCACTTTACTTTCACAGAAACTAGTCAAGGACTTTCCCCCCCATAGTCATCCTTTTGGGGGTCCTTTAGATAGATCCTCTGAATGGGGGATACCCCAGTTGCCATACCCAATGTCTCTTTTCAACATGGAAGAAGTCAGAGTGGTTGGTGTCCTGAATCCTTTCTGGCAAATGGGGTGACTATTTTCAGAGGGTAATGAAACTAAACAGGAGCTAGAAATTGACTGACTAGGTAGTATGGGGATGAGACCCCCAAATTAACGAGATTCTTTCTTAGCTGAGAATTTAAGGCTTCCTGGACCAGCCAGTACACACTTATCCTTTAGGTAGCCCCAAAAGAGAAGAGAAGAGAAGAGAAGAGAAGAGAAGAGAAGAGAAGAGAAGAGAAGAGAAGAGAAGAGAAGAGAGAGATTACATACCAAGCCCTGTAGATTGACTCTTATTTCACCAGAAAAGAAATGGAAATCCCCCCTTTTTCTGCTTTGTTTTGTCATTGTCATTTTGTATTGTTCTTGATATTTTTGTGAAAAGAAAAATAAAAAAAAATTAAAAAGAAGTTGGACTGTGTTTTATAATATGATAGTAACATGAGCTCTTGGGAATATCACATTTTCTTGGGGCAAAGATGTGGTTTTTAGTGATGTGTTTGTGTGTAAAGTTGATGATGAGTCCTTTGTTCTGGTTGGTTTTTGTCAACTCAATACAAAATGGAGTCATCTGTGAGAGGAAACCTCAACTGAGGGATTTTCTCCATCAGATTGGCCTGTGGTCAGGTCTGTGAGGCATTTTCTTGATTGCTAATTGATGCAGGAGGGAACGGCCCATCGTGCGTGGTCCCATTCCTGGGCAGATGGGCCTGGACTGTATAAACGAAACAGCAGAAGGAGAAGCCAGGAGGTGCCAGTTTGTAGCCTTCCTCCATGGTCTCTGCTTCAGTTCCTGCCTCTGAATTGCTGGTTTAAGCTCCTGCTCTGGCTACCCTCAGGATTTAAACTGTAAGATGAAATAAATCCTTTCATCCCCAAGTTGCTTTGGTAATAGTGTTTATCACAGTGAGAGGAACTACCCAAGAAAGCAAAGGTTTCACTTTAGTGGTAGTGGTCTTGTTAATCATAGTTGACTCTTTAGCTCTAGCCAACCTGAAAGCACAGATTCCTCATTCAAAATATTACTGGAATAGCCCTGATAGAACCTTTGAGAGACTTCAACCTTCCTTCTGAAACTTCACAAACCAGTATTGTCTTTTACCTTACCTTATTAGCTCATTAAACTCTGAGTACTCAAAGGCTTTTCCAGCCCAGAGTTCCAAATGCTTCCATAATCCTTCCAAGAAAAACATGGTCAGGTCTGACACAGTGCCCACATTCCTGGCACCAATTTCAGTTCTAGTTTAATTTCTTTTTCTGTGATAAACACCATGACCAAAGCAATTTGGGGATGAAAGGGTTTATTTCATTTTACAGCTTATAGCCTGAGAGAAGCCAAAACAGGAGCCTGAAAGCTGGAGCCTGGGGTGGGAATTGAAGCAGAGACCCCCGAGAAAGGCTATTTACCATCTTGGTACACCTTCCTTGTTCAGCTACTCCATTTATACAGTCCAGGGATGGCATCACTCAGGTGGGCCTGGACTGTAGGGATGGTCCATATCCTCCTACATCAATTAATAATTAAGAAAATGCCTCAGACATGGCCACCCGTCAATCTGATTGAGGAAATTTCTCAACTGAGTTTCCTTCTTCCTAGGTGACTCAGGTTTATGTCAAGGTGATGAAAATCAGCCAGCAGTATGCCCATTTAAGCATTAAACAGGATAATAGTAGCAGCTCTTCCTGTGGCCAGTAACCTATCTGGCCACAGGTTCCTTTTCAAATTTTTATTTTTTTAATTTATATATTGAAATTTTTATGTGTATATGGGTTTTTCCTGCAGATATGTAAGTACACCTGTATACAATGGCCATAAAGGCCCAAAACAGTGCTAGATCTCTTGGAACTGGAGTTATGGGTGGTTCTTAGTTGCTGTGTGACCTAACTTGGGTCCTCTGCAAGAGCAGCAAGTGCTCTTAATGGCAGAGCCATCAGTCTAGCCCCCCTTTTATTTAGTTATTGAATTTTATTTAGTTTTATTTATTTAGTTATTGCATATTGGCTGCCTGCATGTAAGTGCACACATGTTGTGCAGTACCTGTGGGGCTAGAAGAGGTGGTAAGAGCCCCTGGAACTGGAATTTTGGATGGTTGTTAGCTACCATGTGGATGCTGGGATTTGAACTTGGGTCCTCTGCAAATGTAGCCAGTGCTCGTAACCACTGTTAGCCATCTTTCCAGCCATAGCCCCCCATTTTTTAATGATTTATTTATATTTACGTGTTTGTGTGTCTGCCAGATGTGTCCCAGTGCCAGTGGAGACCAGAAGAGTGTGTGAGACACTCTGGAACTGGAGTTACTGGTGGTTGTGAGCTGGCTAAACATGGGTGCTAGGAACCAAATTCAAGTCCTCTACAAGAACAGCAAGTGCTCTTAACTTATGAGCTGTTTCACCAGCCCCAAGCCACAGATTATTGGTTTCAATAGCAGTGATAAGTATGGGCTCCAAATATGCACTGGCTGGAGTTCAGAGAACAAGAGATTTCAGAGTGCTCAAACCTAAATGGGACATCTGCATCATACCCCTTCCCCAAAAGCTCAAGGGGTATTTAGGGAGAGGAGACAGGAAGACTGGGAGAGTTGGAAGTGGTAGATAACTACAAGGAAACAGTGTTCTCCAGACAGAAAAGGGAAGTTGCATATATGAATCAACAGCTGTGTGACAGCATCCAGAAGATCTGTGCAAGCTCAAGCCAGACAAAATTCCAGCCTGGAGGTGGGAGGGAGTATGAAGCCCTAGCCCTGCCGGAGGAACTATAGGCAGCTGATAGCATTTGGGAGAGAGGAGAGTCAGTGTTCTTTAAGAGTGTGATGCCTGGTATGTTGACTATATTCCAGGAGATGGATCCACAGTTAAGAGTATTTAGGAAACAGAAATTGTACTTGATAGGCCTTGAAATTAGAGGTCATGGGGCTGGAGAGATAGCCTAGCGGTTAAGAGCACCGACCGCTCTTGCAGAGGACCCGGGTTTGATCCCCAGCACTCACATGGCGGCCGAGAACCGTCTCAAACTCCAATTCCAGGAGAACTCCAGTTCCAGGGGAATCCTACACCCTCTTCTAACCTCCGCGGCATTGCACGACATGGGTGCACAAACCTGCATGCAGACAGTACATTCATACACATACAGAAATAAATAAAATTAAAAAAATTAGAGGACATATAGTAGGGGGAAATATGGAAGCAGGAGGTTTCTGAGAGGATGGGACAGTTGTCTTAATGAGATTAAAATTCATGTGTAACATTCTCAAAGAATCAATAAAATATTATTAAAAGGAAAATACATCAAAAGCAAATTTGTGACATAGAATTTGTAAAATTTATATATGCATAGGTGTCTCTTCATATATCTATGTTTGCTTATAATAAATTTGATAATTTAAGATGTCTATTATATGATATGAAAATCCTGATTATTTTGACTAGTAACAAAGTCTTAGGTACTGCTGATTATTTTCAGGTTTTATTCTTGCAGTTATAATTCACCCCCCCCCCCAATTTTTTGAGTCTCAACAAAGGTTTTCTAGAAAGGAGGAACTATAGGCAGTTCATATCTTAATCCTGAGCCCATTCAACACTGAGATCATTTTACCACTGAGAGGAGCAAAAATAAGGCACAGCCTTGTTTTTAAAGCAAGAGAGTCTTGACTTCTTCCTGCTTCTTCTAAATTCTGCTTGAAAGCTGCAATCAATGCTTGAAAGATTCTTGCTTCAACTCATTTTTCTCTATTAGTATTTTTCTGTACTTGGTCACAGGAAATCAGTTGCTGCTTTGGACATTTTTCTGGTGATCCCTTTAGCCAGTTTTACTAGTTTGTTACACACATTTCCTATTTTCTATATTATGATTTCAGTAAACTTTCCACCTCTTAGTCTTTTTCCATCTCCAAACACATTTTTTTCTCATATTCAATACATTCCTTATTGTGGTTTAAATGCGGAGTGTCTTCATAGGCTCATTATGTAAATACTTGGTCCCCATCTGGTGGTACTGTTTTGGGAACCCTGTGCAAAGTTCAGGTGGAGCCTGGCTGGAAGGGGCCAGGCACTGGGGGTGGCCTTGAGGTTTTGTAAACTGGTCTCACTTCCTGTCTCCTCTCTGCGACCCATGATGTTGCTGCTGCTATGCCTTCCCCACCACAATGGGCTTCTCTACTCATAAATCCTTTGAGTCATAAGCGAAAATAAGCTCTTCTTTCCTTAAGTTGTTTCTCATGGAGTCATTTGGTCATAACGATAAAGACTGTAAGTAACATATTCTTCAAGGGTCTTTCTAGATTTCACTTACTTGTTACCTTCTTCAAGGTTATATTACACTAGTGCTGCATTTCTGGGCACACAATAACTCCAAGGTTTATTAGTTTAAGTTGGCAAATAATTTATTATATTCCATGATGATATCTCTCAAAAAGGTGAAAAATTCTATACTATATCATCATGTATCATCCATGTTAAGTAAGTCTCCCTTCCTATGGTGTTTAGCTAAGAGAGACGATGCTGGAGGATATAATAAAACTTACTCAAGCTGGTTAGTAGGATGGTTGAAGTTACACAGGCATTCTAGCTTCTAACAAAGAGTTCTTTTCCTTTACACCAGATGAGCAAATGTCTTCTAATTTTATACTGTGGAAAGATTTCCTATGCTATTATTCAAACTTTTAAGCAGGAAGGGAAGAGGGGAATTTTTTTTTTTTTTTTTTTTTTTGCATAGAATGGGCTTCATATATCCTTGACATCCCTGAATCTCTATGTCTATCCCATAATCCTGGCGGCTAGGTTTCTCTGGTACCCTATATGTTCTGGGAACTCATGGAAATACACTGTAACTAGGGCACCATTTCTTGTTATGTATCCTTACCAAAGGGCAAGGCATGTAGTCATAACTTAAATTTAATTCTCCAAGATTAGTTGTGGACTATGCGGCAAGTGTTGCATACTCATCTTTTTCTCTTATTGATGGGCTTGTCAAGTGAGGACCTATAGTACTCATCCTAAAAATAGTAGTTTTTAGTAAATATTATTTTATTTTTGATAATGTGTATGTGTGTCTGTCTGTGCACATGAATTCAGATACCACCAGAGGCCAGACATGTTGGACCCCTTTCAGGTGTAGTTATAGATGGTTATGAACCTCCTGATAAAGGTTCTGGGGATTGAAGTTGGGCTTTCTGCAAGAATAGTACATGCTCTTAATGGCTGAGCCTTTCTCCAGCCCCCTCAAACACTGTTTTTGATGAACAAGATGCCAAGGATCTAACCTGAGTGGTGCCTGGTGAGGTGCTAGTCAGAACCTGTGCTGAGTTTATAAAATTCTTCAGTCCTTCTTTATTCAATGAAGTCTATAACCTGGCTCTCAGGATCTGTACTGAGTTTCATCTTTGCCTCTATCCATTTTTTATGTAATTAAAACCTACTGTTCTCTCATTCCAAGAGATAGAATACAGTGATTATTTTTAAAAAATAATGAGGACTGGAGAGATGGCCTAGAGGTTAAGAGCACCGACCGCTCTTACAGAGGACCCGGGTTCGATCCCCAGCACCCACATGGCGGCCGAAAGCCGTCTGAAACTCCAATTCCAGGAGAACTCCAGTTCCAGGGGAATCCGAGACCCTCTTCTGACCTCCGCGGCGTTGCACGACACGGGTACACAAACCTGCATGCAGACAGTACATTCATACACATACAGAAATAAATAAAAAAATAAATAAAATAAAATGTTTAAAAAAATAATGATAAAAGCTCACCAACAATATTACAGCAAAGAATGATTATTGTGGGTTGTGGTAAAAAATCAGTTTGCTTGTTGCAGATAGCACAATGAGTAGGAAAAATGTATCAGAAGAATGAAAAAGGCACAGAACATTATCTTAAGCAAAATGAACATAAAAAAAAAAAAACTACAAAGCAAATACTGTGTACAGTTATTGACCAAAAAGGAGAGAGGCTGAGGTTTGGAAAACAAATATTTTTCAACACAGACACATACAGAGCCAGAAGGCATTTTAATGTTTTGTGTTTTTTTTATATCATCTATGCCAAGAGAATTTATGATCAGAACATTTCTTTGTGATTTTTGGAATTAATAATACAAAAAAAGAACTTGGCATATGAAATGAGAATTGTGGTTTTCACAGTGGAGCCAGTAATGCCTCCCAACCAGCAAAGAGGAAATAAAGGCGCAGGGACTTCTTCACATTTAGATTTCTTTTTCTAAAGAACTAACACGTAGCAAGCAGTGTATGGTCCAAGTAAGCTCATCAGTATGGCCCATTTAAGCGTTTAAATGGTCAAGTTACTCAGACTCTAATGAACATTAAGCCACTTATGAGACTTCTAGCCATTCCTAAAAGCAGAGTAATTTTATCCCCTCAGTTCAAAGGCTTACTGTGGTCATAACTGGACCATGATATTGAGTGGAAATAATGGACATGTGCTGTACCAGTAATGGAAAGGATGCTTACATTTTGGTCATAGCACTGGTCTACCTTAAAGCTAAATTCATTCCTTTTATTTGTAAATTTATAGCATTCAAGTTTGAGCTGCCATATGTGTGTTAATAGTTTCCATCGTCTTTGCTTTAAATACTGAGGTATCTTGATTGATTTGAATTTTTAGAGTTTTTGTTTTTGTTCAAGTGGCTTTGGGCTGTCAGTCTTTCTCATTTATCTACTTGTTTATTCAATTGGGAAGTACATGGTTATTATGTGCGTGGTCTGTCCCTTGGTTGACACCTCATTTCTGGTCTTTTTATTCTTCAAAGGGGGGAGAGGAACAATAAGCGCATGATATAATGTGGGGAGAATTAAGTGATAATTGCTATGAAAAAAAAATAAAAGGAACCAAACAAAGGGTTCTAAGGATAACTACTTGCTATAGAATGAACAGAGGGATGATGGCTTCTCTAATGCAAACTGACCTTGTGTCCTTGTTAGCTCTGTCAACTTGACGTAGCCTAGTGTCATCTGAGAAGAGAGTTTCAAATGAGGAATTTTCCAGATTAGCTTATGGCATGGTTGTGGTGGGTTATCTTGATTATCATTGATGTAGTGCCATTGTCTGTAGGACCGTTCCTAGGCATGTCTCCCTGGACTATAAGAGAAAGCTAGCTGAGAATAGGCTGGTGTGTGAGCCAATGATCACATTCCTCCTTAGTGTCTGCTGTATGTTCTTGGCTATGAAGTGATTTTATTTTTTTTTTAACTTTTAAAACTTATTTTATTTAAAAACATTTTTATTGAGTTTTTGTGTATTTCATGTAGTAGATTTTAATCAAATTTAGATCCCTTCCCCATCTGTGTCCCCTATAGCTGTTCCCCCACTGGCTTTCATGTATTCTGTCATGTGTGTTAAGTCCTATCTGGTCAAGCATTTGTACCCAGATGTCCCTTGGGGTAAGTTCATCCACCGGAGTCAAAGTCTAGTCATTCTAACTAAAGTCTCTCCCTTAAAGAAGATCTACTTTCTCTCTCTCACACACTCACCCACCAGTAATCAGTTGCCAACAGGGTTACCAATAGGCAAGGGTTGCAGCCTTCTGTACATTTCCCTCATTCTATGCTGAGTTTTCATCTGATTGAGTCAACATGGGTCTTGCGCATGCTCTCACCATTGTTGCAAGTCCACATGAGCAAGTTCTCTCTGGCATGAAAGCCTCTGTCTCCTTATGTTCATGCATCAACCCTGGCTCCTACAACCTTTCTGCCCTCTTTTCCACAATGGTCCATGAGCTGTGGGTGATGTTTTAATATAGGACTCCTATGCAGGGACATACACTCCGCAGTGTCTTCTCTAATTTAGCCAGTTGTGTCCTTCTGTGTTCATTGCATTTTGTCATATGAGGACACTTTGCTGGTTGAGAGTTGAAGGATATGTTAGTATTTTCTCTATCTCCTGTTCCATTGTGTACCATGAGCCTGGGTATAGAGGTTCTACTGTAGATGCATCATTTAGGGATGGGCATCTCACAGGCATATATTCTCTGTGTGTGAACAGCTGTGGAACTCTGAAATAGCCTCCATCTGTTGAAAAAAGAAGCTTCTTTGTTAAGTGGTGTATGGTATACTTGTCTGTAAATATAAGGATGCATGTTTAGCATATAGTAAGAAATTTCATTTGTCTAGAGATATGAGAGAAATAGGGTTTTCTCTAGGATCCATGACCTCTCTAACTATGTGTATTTGGCTATATTTACAACGCCATTTATGAGTTCCCTCCCATTCAGTAGGCTTTAAGTCCAATTAGATAGCTGTTGTTTACTCCCTAAATAAAAGTGCCACTACTGCACCAGTAGTGATACTTTGCTATTCCAGCTATTGTGGTTATTAGACTTTGGAGCTGGGTTGGACCATTCATTGATTTTTCTTTTTTTTTTTTTTTAAGTTGCTACTTCTTTTATTTTTTCTTGATGTTTTATGTATTGCATACATCATTTTTCATTTCTGTTCAGGCATATTCCCCTATCCCTTCCCCCACTCCACCCCAAACCATCCCAGTTCATCTGCATCTTTCTCTCAGTCTTTTTTTATGCTTAGGAATTCACATTTTCCTCCGTTAATTTCATGTTATTCTAAAATATGGATACATACTCTCCACCCATATACAGTAATTACAGAGTCTGAAAATAATTGGTGGGTGGATTCTAGAGCCCATTGAGGGATTCACATTATGACAACATACTTGCTTTCAGATAAACCAAAAATATAACCATACTGTCATTCAGCTTGCCTTTCATCTGGGGGATTTGGTGTTAGCATCCACAAATGAGGGAAACCATTTGTGGTGGTTTGGATGAGTGTCCCCCATAGGCTCTAGGTATTCAGACGTTTGTCTCCAGTTGGTGGCGCTGTTTTTGGAGGTCTTGGGGTGTGTGGCCATGCTGGAGGAAGTGTGTCACTGGGGGCAGGGCTTAGAGAGTTTTAACAAGCCTCGTGGTCTACAGTTGCTTCCTCTCTGCTTCCTGTGTTCTTTGTGAGATGTGACCCTCGGTTTGCTGCTCCAGATCCAGCCACCACGCCTCCTGCCACAATGGACTCTAATTCCCTGGAACCGCCAATCGTAAGCTCAAATAAACTCTTCCTTTTATAAGTTCCTTGGTCATGGTGCTTTATCACAGCAACAGAAAACTGACTAATACACCATTCTCCATTTGTCTTTCTGGGACTGTGTCACCTCACTCAGCATAATGGCTTCGAGCTCCATCCATTTACCTGCAAAGTTCATAATGCCATCCTTCTTTACCGATGAATAGTACTCCATTGTGTAGATGTACCACATTTTTGTCATCCACTCTCCTGTTGAGGGGCATATGGGTTGGTTCCAGCTCTTCGCTATTGTGAACAGAGCTGCAATAAACATGGATGTGCATATATCTTTGCGGTAGGATGAGTCTTTGGGGTATATACCCAGAGTGGTTTGATTGGGTCAGATGGTAAGCTCATCCCGAGTCATTTAAGGGTTTCTCTCTTAGCAACAAGCATAGTGTCCTATAGAATATGAGAGCTAGTGTTCAGGGAGAGGTTATCAGGTTAGTTCCAGCCTCATTGCTCCACGTCCTGTGTCTGAAGTATGTCCTGTCTTCTGCAATAGTGTCTTACTTTCATGTTCTGGAAGGAAATCAAGGGCTGTGACAGTAGTCTGTGTTATTTTTGGAGTCTTTTGGAATACTATGACCAAAAACTCAGAGGGAGGTTTCTCCTATGTGGTACCATGTTCCTTGTTATATAGCCTTCAGGTACATGTTTGGATATTGTATGAGTATTTTTCAGGGGTTTTTGAATTAATACATTGACCTCTGGATTGTTATACCACCCAAACTATATTTCACATCTATCATTCCTTGCCAACCACCCTCCTCCCTTCCCAGTTAAAGTGCCTCCATATTTCCCCTGACACTGTGTCTCCTATTACCCCCATCTCTTGAGTTCCTTCTTCCCTTTTACTCCCGTGGTTCCTTGTATTTCCTCTTTCTTTCCTTTTACATCTGTACTTCTTTTTCATTTTCCTGGCTCCTGCAATTACATCGGGATATATAGTAACATATAAGGGATGGATGCTAAGATGCACAAATGAGGGAGAACATAGGTTGTTTGCTTTCCTGAGTCTGTGTTACTTCACTTACTAAAACAGTTTCTAGTTCAATCCATTTCCCTGCAAATTTCATAATTTGGTACTTCCTTATCGCGGAGTAGAACTCCATTTGTGTAAATGTACCACATTTCCATTATACATTTGTCAGTTGAAGTACATTTAGGTTGCTTCCATTTTGTAGCTATTATGAAAATGTAGCAACAAACATGGTTGTACAGGTATATCTGCAGTAGGATGAGTCCTTTGGGTATTTGCCAAGGAATAGTATAACTGGATCATGTGGTATGTTCACTTTTAGATTTTCAAGAGTTCTTTACACTGTATTCCACAGTGATTATATGAGTTTGCATTCCTACCAGCAGTGAATGAGCATTCTCCTTTCTCCACATCCTTGTCAGTATCTGATGTCTTTTGTTCTCTTGTTCTTACCAGTCTGACTGCGGGAAATTGAAATCTTAAAGTGANTGCTGGAGGAAGTGTGTCACTGGGGGCAGGGCTTAGAGAGTTTTAACAAGCCTCGTGGTCTACAGTTGCTTCCTCTCTGCTTCCTGTGTTCTTTGTGAGATGTGACCCTCGGTTTGCTGCTCCAGATCCAGCCACCACGCCTCCTGCCACAATGGACTCTAATTCCCTGGAACCGCCAATCGTAAGCTCAAATAAACTCTTCCTTTTATAAGTTCCTTGGTCATGGTGCTTTATCACAGCAACAGAAAACTGACTAATACACCATTCTCCATTTGTCTTTCTGGGACTGTGTCACCTCACTCAGCATAATGGCTTCGAGCTCCATCCATTTACCTGCAAAGTTCATAATGCCATCCTTCTTTACCGATGAATAGTACTCCATTGTGTAGATGTACCACATTTTTGTCATCCACTCTCCTGTTGAGGGGCATATGGGTTGGTTCCAGCTCTTCGCTATTGTGAACAGAGCTGCAATAAACATGGATGTGCATATATCTTTGCGGTAGGATGAGTCTTTGGGGTATATACCCAGAGTGGTTTGATTGGGTCAGATGGTAAGCTCATCCCGAGTCATTTAAGGGTTTCTCTCTTAGCAACAAGCATAGTGTCCTATAGAATATGAGAGCTAGTGTTCAGGGAGAGGTTATCAGGTTAGTTCCAGCCTCATTGCTCCACGTCCTGTGTCTGAAGTATGTCCTGTCTTCTGCAATAGTGTCTTACTTTCATGTTCTGGAAGGAAATCAAGGGCTGTGACAGTAGTCTGTGTTATTTTTGGAGTCTTTTGGAATACTATGACCAAAAACTCAGAGGGAGGTTTCTCCTATGTGGTACCATGTTCCTTGTTATATAGCCTTCAGGTACATGTTTGGATATTGTATGAGTATTTTTCAGGGGTTTTTGAATTAATACATTGACCTCTGGATTGTTATACCACCCAAACTATATTTCACATCTATCATTCCTTGCCAACCACCCTCCTCCCTTCCCAGTTAAAGTGCCTCCATATTTCCCCTGACACTGTGTCTCCTATTACCCCCATCTCTTGAGTTCCTTCTTCCCTTTTACTCCCGTGGTTCCTTGTATTTCCTCTTTCTTTCCTTTTACATCTGTACTTCTTTTTCATTTTCCTGGCTCCTGCAATTACATCGGGATATATAGTAACATATAAGGGATGGATGCTAAGATGCACAAATGAGGGAGAACATAGGTTGTTTGCTTTCCTGAGTCTGTGTTACTTCACTTACTAAAACAGTTTCTAGTTCAATCCATTTCCCTGCAAATTTCATAATTTGGTACTTCCTTATCGCGGAGTAGAACTCCATTTGTGTAAATGTACCACATTTCCATTATACATTTGTCAGTTGAAGTACATTTAGGTTGCTTCCATTTTGTAGCTATTATGAAAATGTAGCAACAAACATGGTTGTACAGGTATATCTGCAGTAGGATGAGTCCTTTGGGTATTTGCCAAGGAATAGTATAACTGGATCATGTGGTATGTTCACTTTTAGATTTTCAAGAGTTCTTTACACTGTATTCCACAGTGATTATATGAGTTTGCATTCCTACCAGCAGTGAATGAGCATTCTCCTTTCTCCACATCCTTGTCAGTATCTGATGTCTTTTGTTCTCTTGTTCTTACCAGTCTGACTGCGGGAAATTGAAATCTTAAAGTGATTCTAATCTGCATTTCTGTAATTACTAAGGATGTTGAGCATGTTAAAATGTTTCTTAGCCTTTTTTATTTCTTCATTTGAGAACTCTCTGTTCGGAACCTTAGCACATCTTTGTATTAGCTCGTTTATTTTCTTGTTTCTTTTTTTGAGTACTTTGTATATTTTGGATATTAATCATCTGTGGATGTGTAGCAGGTGAAGATTTTCTCCCACTCAGTGTGTTTCCTCTTCACTTCCTCTGTTGTTTCTTTTGCTGTACAGAAGCTTTCATTTTAATGAGATCCCACTTGGTGATGGTTGACTTTAATACCTGAGAAACTGGTGTCTGATTTAGAAGGTCCTGTTTTAGTTTGTCTTCCATTGCTGTGACAAAACACTCTGACCAACACCAACTTGGGGAGGAAAGGGTTTATTCAGCTTACATCTCCTGGGTCACAGTTCATCACTCAGGGAGCCCAAGGCAGGAACTCAGGGCAGGAACCTGGAGACAGGAGCTGAAGCACAGGCCATGGAGGAATGCTGTTCACTGGCTTGCTCTTCTGACTCATGCCCAGCCCGCATTCTTATACGGTACACAACAACCTGCCCAGGGTGGCACCACTCATTGTGGGCTGGGCCCTCCCACACTGCTCAATCATCAAGACAATACTCCACAGATGTGGCCACAGGCCAATCCAATGGAGGCCAATTCCCCAATTGAGGCTCCCTCAACCCAGGTGTGTCATGTTGACACTAAAGCTATCCAGCACAGGTCCTTTCCTATACCTGTATGTTGTTGGGTACTGCCTATGTTTTCTTTTAGCAGTCTCAGAGTTTCATGTTTCATATTGAGGTCTTTGATCTATTTGGAGTTGACTTTTGTGCAGGGTGATAGATAAGAATCCTATTTTATTCTGCTGTAGGTGGAGATCCAGTTTTGCCAGCACCATTTGTTGAAGATGGTGTCTTTCCTTGATTGTGTGTTCTTGGCAACTTTGTCAAATATCAGGTGGCTGAAATTGAATGCCCTCATGTTTGGGTCTTCTATTCTGTTCCATTGATCTATTTGTCTGTTTCTGTTGTCAGTACCATGCTGGTTTTACAACTATAGCTCTGTCATATAGTTTGAGGTCTGGTGTGGCAAACCTCCAGCATTACTCTTTTTGTCCAAGATTGCTTTGGATATCTGGGTTACTTGTGATTACACATGAACTTTAGAATGTTTTGTCCTAGCACTGTGAAGAATGTTCTGGGGATTTTGATTGGAATTGCATGGAATCTATAGATTGCTTTTTGTAGGATGATCATTTTTCACAATATTAACTCTACAAATCCATGAGCATGGTTGGTCTTTCCATCTCTTGGCATCTTCCTCTATCTCCTTTTAAAGTTTTAAAATTTTCATTGTAGAGATTTTAATGTCTATATTTGGGTTTAATTCTAGATATTTCTTTGAGGCTATTGTGAATGGGAGGGTTTCCATGTACTCTTTCTCTGATTGCTTGATATTTATATATAGAAAAGGTATTGACTTTTGTAAGTTGATTTTGTAACTTGCCACAATACTAAAAGTATTGATCATTTCTAATAGTTTTCCAGTGGAATTTTTTGGATGTATTATGTATATTATAATATCTGTAAGTAGTGATAATTTGACCTCCTCTTTTCCAATTAATAGTCCTTTGAATTCCTTCTCTTGTCTTATTGCTCTAGCAAGATTTCAAGTACTGTATTGAAAAGGAGTGGAGATACTGGATAGCCTTTTTTGTTCCCTGATTTTAATATGAATTTTTCCAGTTTTTCTCCATTTAGAATGATGTTGGCTGTGGGTATGTTGTATATGGCTTTAATTATGTTGAGGTATGTTCCCTCCAGTCCATCTAGGACTTTTCACATGAGTGCATGTTGGATTGTCAAAGGCATTTTCTGCATCTATCGAGATGATCATGTGATTTTTGTCTTTAAGTACATTTATATGATTTATTACATTATTGACTTACATATATTAAATCATCCCTGCATCCCTGGAATAAAACTGACTTGATATGATATTTTTGATGAGTATCTGTATGCAGTTTGTGAGTGTTTTGTTGAGGAACTTTGAAACTATTTTTTGTTATTAGAGTGATATTGGCTTCATAGAAGGAGTTTGAGAATTCTCCCTCTGTTTCTATCTTTTGGAATAACTTAAGAAATATTGATTGTAAATCTTTGAATATCTTGTAGGATTCTGCTGTGAATCCATCTGGGCCTGGGGCTTTTGTAAGTTGGGAGGTTTGTATTGCTGTTTCAGTTTCTTTATTTGTTATCTGTCTGTTTAAGCTGTTGATCTCTTCTCTGTTTAACTTTGGTGGTTTCCATGAATTTAGAAATTTATCCACTTCTTTTAGATTTTCAAATTTAATAGAATATAGGTTTTAAAAATATTTCCTTATAATAGACTTTTTGTTGTATGTCCTGAAGTTTCTTCTTTCATCTCTGATTTTATTGTTTTTATTTACTTTTTTTTTACTTAACTGGGATAGAAGTGTATCTACTTTGTTCAACCTTTCAAAAAAACCCCAACTCTTATTGATTCATTGATTTTTTTTATTATTTTATTTGTTTCTATTTCCTTAATTTCTGCTATGATTTTTATTTCTTCTTGTCTACCAGGTTTGGGTTTGGTTTGTTCTTGACTTTCCAGAGTCTCAAGTTGCACTGTTAAGTCATTTATCTGTGCTCTTTCATTTTTTTTTTTTTTATGTTGGCAGTTAGAGCTATATAGTTCCCTCTTAGGAATGTTGTTCAAGTGTCCCAGAGGTTTTGTTGTATTGTATTCTCATTTTCATTTAGCTCCAGGAATACTTTTATTTTTTTCTTAATTTCTTCTTTGGCCCATTCAATATCAAGGAGTGTATTGTTTAATTTCTATGAGTTCATATAGTTACCAGAGTAACTTTTGCTGTTAATTATAAGCTTTATTTTATTGTGGTTTGATTGAATGCATGGAATCATTTCAATCTGTTGTAGTTGTTGAAGTTTGGGTTTTGTCCCAGTATGTGGTCAATTTTAGAGAAACTTGCATGGGCTGCTGAATAGAAGTATATTCTTTGGAGCTTGGGTGGAATATTCTGTACATGTCTATTAGGTTCATGTGATGTAAGATGCAATTTAATTCTGATGTTTTTCTGTTTATTCTTTGTCCAGTTAGCATGTATGACATCGCCTACTCTTACTGAGTTGAAGGTTAATCTGTGTTTTATAGTCCTGTAGTACTCTTTTTAATGGAATCGGGTACATAAGAATTTGGTGCATATATATTTATGATTATAATACTTTCTGGCAAATTGTTCCTTTGATTAGAATGAAGAAATGATCCTCTTTATCTCTTCTGATTAGTTTTAACTTAAAGTCTATTTTGTCAGATATTAGAAATTATAACACCTTCTTGCTTTTTAGTGCCAATTGCTTGGGATTTTTTTTCCATCTTTTCACCCTCAGATATACCTTTGAAGGTGAGATGAGTTTTTTGAAGACAACAAAAACATGGATTTTGTTTCATAAACCATTCCACTAGCCTGTGTCTTTTGACTGGGAAGTTGAGGCCAGTGGTATTTAGAGTTTTTGAAAGATGTGTATTGGTTTCTGTCATTTTCATTTGTTTATTTTCTTGGTTCTATTTTGTGTTTCTGTAATTATATCTTCTTTTATTCTTTCTGCAACTTCTTGGGATAATCATTCCTATCTTCAGTCCTTGGTATTGCTTTGAGTATTCTCTGTCCTTCTGGTTTGGTGGAAATGAATTATTTTAGCCTTTTCCTGTCATGAGAAATTTTCCCTTTCCTTTTGATTATGATAGATAGTTTGACTGGGTAAAATATTCTGCGTTGGCAACCATGATCATTTAGAAATGGGAATACTTTGGTCTAGGCTCTTCTGGCTTTCATAGTTTGCATTGAAAAGTCAGCTGTAAATATGATTGGTTTTCCTTTATACATAGCTTGTATTTCTTTAGCAGTTTTCAAAGGCCTTTTTTTGTTCTGTACAATTAATATTTTTACTAAGATATGTGGTAGGCAGATTCTGTTCTGGTCTTATAATCAGTGTTCTATGTGCTTCTTGAATCTCTATAGGTAAGTTTGTCCTTAATTTAGGGACATTTTCTTCTATACTCTTTTTGAAGATCTGGTCAATGCTGTTGGCCTGAGATTCTTCTTGTATGCTTACGATGAGTAGATTTGGTCTTTTCATATTGTCCCATCCTACTGTTCCTGTATATTCCATTCCTATGTGCTTTTAATTTTTTTATAGTCTTTTCTTGAGGAATCCAGTTCTTCAACTTTGTCATCCAATCTTGATATTCTCTTATCTATTTCATTCATTCTGCTTGTGAGTCTCCTGTCCTTTTGAATTGACTTATTGAGTTTTTCAGTTCCATCTTCATTTCAGTTCAATATTTCTATCTGTTTTGTTTATTCACTTTTCACCAAATCCCAAACTGGGTTTGTTCTTTCATTCAGCCACATATTTGTATTTCCCTTTCTTTTCTTTTTCTTAATATCTGTTTTTTCTTGATCTTCCTTCACAAATTTATGCCTATCCTCTTTGAGTTCTTTGAGTTGTTTGTGTGTTCTTTAAGTTCTTTGATCATGTTTATGATTTTTCTTTTAAATTCTTGGTTGTGTATTTCCTTAAGGTGATTTTGATTGTAGTATAGTTCCGTAGGACTGGGTGGGTAAAAGCAGAAGCTACGTCCTCAGAGCAGGCAGCAATTGGCTCAAAGGCCTCCAATCCAGGATTCTCTGAGCTGTAGTTGGGATGATTCACAGCTTCACATGATATCCTTATACCACTTTCTTCTAGTTTATTTCCTGAAATTTGTATATTTCTTAGATTCTTAAGGTTGATGAGAACGGCAGCCAATTCTTTATAACCACTAGGTGATGATAATGGTTGGCCCATCATGGATGTCATTGTTGTGCATGGGTGGCCATGCCTGTGTAGCTCTGCCATTGTATGTGGGCAGCTGTGCAGCTCAGCTCTGCTGGTGTGTGTGTGTGTGTGTGTCCATGCTGGCACAGTTATGGCTCATTTTTAATCTTTAATTATGTGTATATATGTGTGTCTTCATGTGGGGGCATGCATACGAGTGTAGAGGACTGAGGTTATACATTTCTCTGGATTTACAGTGGCGATAAGCTTGAGTCCTCTGCAAGAGGCAATACATGTTCTTAACACTGAAACCGTTTCTCTCGTGCTCCAGCCAAATATATATATTTAAAATTATTAGGCTAGAGAGATGGCTGAGTGGTTAACAGCAATAGATACTCTTGCAGAGGACCCAGATTTGATTCCCAGCACTCACATGTCAGCTAACAACCTCCTGTAACCCCAGTTCCAGATGATTTGATCCCTTCTTCTGACCTCTCCAGGCATTGCATGGCATGGGCGCACTTTCATACATGCAGGCAATAAAATCATATATGTAAAATAAGAATAATAAAATATTTAAAAATTATAAATAATGGTCTGAAATGAAGTCTTGAAATGATACATTGTTAATATGGAATTTTGTAAAAACAAATAAAACAAAATAAGTTTCTTTTGGATATGAGAAAATTGCCAAAGGATATTTTCGAACCAAAGAGGGAAGTTTGATGACAACCAAGAATACATGAGTTTTATATTTATGATTGCAAAGGTGCCTTGGTTACATGAGGTTCCTGTGTTTCTGCCTATAGTTGATGAGAGGTTCTTAGAAGAGGAAAATTCCTCCAGTGGGATGTGTGTGTGTGTGTGTGTGTGTGTGTCTGTGTGTGTGTGTGTCTTATCCCACCTTATCCTGACTATTTCAGATACTTGTAAAACAGCTTTATTTCTAAAGTGAAGAGATATGAAGAGATAGAAGCTTAAAGAACTTAAATAAGCAGTGCAAGGTCAATGGGGAAATGAGAATATAGATAACATGATGATCAGCCTGATCTCCTGTCCTCATATGTGTTTCCTTCATGGCTTCTAAGGAGGCAGAAGCCACTGAGTGTATTTAGTAGCTAAACCATTCTTGGTGAGTAGTGATTTGCGATGGCACCAGGATTTAAAAGAGGTGTGTGAAAATCCCCACCCTGGAAAAAAGGAATTTAAATTGGTCTTCTTCAACAATTAAAAGCTTATGCTTTATAAAAAGTGCCATTAAAGAAATGGAAATATGAGCTTCAGGGATAACATTGGAAAAATATAAGTTACTTTGAAAAACTTGTAGGAAGAAGTAAGTGACTCAATTAAAGAGAAAACAAAAACATTTATTTGAACAGGTATTTTATAAAAAAAATTTGATGGCAAATATGGCTATATCAGGTGCTCATTCTCATTATTCAGAAAAAAACCCCAAATTAAAGCCATATTGAGGTCCATATCAAATAGACTGGCCAAAATAAAAATGGCGGAAAAGTCCTGCTGAATGTATGGACCAACAGCAGCTTTCCTGTGTTCTAAATGCAACGTGGGCAGATGCTTTCCAAAGCATTGTAACATTTTCATGTATTTGCTCAAGAGAAATGAACTTACCATCATATAAAACCTGTTCACTTGTGTTTGCAGATGTTTGTTCACAATGGGTCTAAAGTGTAACAACTTACATGGACTTTGAAGTAGTAAATAGAGATGCAAACTGTAGTACATTCATGTAAATGGATGCTGTTTGGCAATAAAAAGGAATAAATTATTGATATATGCCAAATCCTGGGTGAAACTCAAATGTATTCTGACAAGTAAAAGAAACCATATTCAAAGACTGCACCGGGAAAATTTCTGTTTATATGATATTCTGGAAAAGACTTGTGTTGTAGACACAACACACACACAGCACATATACACCTCAAATGACAGACCAATAGCTGCTGCCACAGGCTAAAGATGAGGAAGGAGTAGTGTGGGGCATTGTTAAAGGTGCTAGAACTTACATCTTAATCACTGTTACATTGTGTAACCTTGTTTGTCAAACTCAGAGAGCTGCACTACAAAAATGGTTGATGTTATATATAAATTATGCCTGGTGTTTTGGTATATAAACACATGATATTTGCTTGGAATAAAGTACAGATATTTAGCCAATATCCTATGTAAAAACATGTCAGAGTATAAGAAAAACATAAATTACCTAGATCATCTCACATTGGTAGTAAACAAATTACTACTTGAAATGTTCAGGTATTAGTTTTAAGAGGAACTTAAAAGACTTTATTTTTTGGAACGAAGTCCACATTGAACTTAAAAACTGTATGTTAGATCCCTCATCAAATAGGCTTCAAATGGAGACTATTAAAGAATTCCAAAACTGTTTAAACACAGGGAACAAGTGTCTGTAAGGCATAACCCTAAGTGACACATCTTAAATGCAATCTCTACACATAGGATAAATACATCTATCAACTCTCATCAAGAAGTTTCATTATGCAGCAGCTGGTGATTAACACGTAAACCTATAATTGGCCAATGTGCAGAGAACAAGAGGCTGCAGAGTGCTTATCTCTGAATAGGACGCCAATTTCAAACCGCTGCCTCCCAAGGCTCAGGGATCACTGCAGAAGAGGAACAGAAAGATTTTTATTTTTATTTTTATTTATTTCCGTATGTGTATGAATGTACTGTCTGCATGCAGGTCTGTGCACCCGTGTCGTGCAATGCCGCGGAGGTCAGAAGAGGGTGTCGGATTCCCCTGGAACTGGAATTGGAGTTTCGGACGGTTCTTGGCCGCCATGTGGGTCCTCGAGGGGGTGGATGACACTAAGAAACAGTCTTCCAGACAGCTGGTCAGCTATGCATATGAGCTCACAGCAATGGCGACAGTATGCTTAAATCCCATGTAAGTTCAAGCCAGACACAATCCCAGCATAGACATGGGAAAGTGGGTGAAAATTCCCAACCTTTTGGCAATTGACACCTGCTGGGAGGGGGACAGGCAGTGTCTTAAGAGCATGAGACTCTTGGTGGACACAGTGGAAGAAACCACACTGAAGGACATCACAGGTTTAAAATCAGATTCTATAGTCATGTTATATGCATGAGAGTACATTATTGGGCAGTGAGAGGAAGTGTACATAGGTGAGGGGATCTAAATACCATCAAACTATATGGTATGAAAATTGCAGAAATTCAATAAAAATAAAATTAAAAACCATATGTTAATGATAATCATTATGATAAAATAGTATATACGGATTAAATAGCTATATACAATAGTATAATCGAAATAAAATGACTTATCCTTTACTAGTCTAGAGCCGTAACTTAGTGGTAGAGTACTTGCCTAGCCTGTGTGCAACTCTGAATTTGATCACTGCCACAACAGAAGAAAACCAGGAAAGCTTCATTTAGTAATTTATTTTGCCACAGAGATATAATCTGAATTATCAGTTCTTCAGGATGCAAGCCCCCAAATATTTACTCAGCAGAGGCAAATAATGATAAAACCCAAAAAACAAACAACAAACAGTAGCTGGGGATAATATTGACTTGGTAAGAGTGATGTTTTTCTTTGAGTCCTTGGGTGCCAAGCTAACTTCAGTCCTTAGGCTTATATGTACGTGAATACTGCCTATTTACCTTAGGCATTTGATATTTAGTATTAGGCAAAATGTCAACCTGATAGGCTTGACTTGACTGAATCTTTCCCCTATTATAGCTATGGTAGCTCTCATAATCCATCTCCTCCTGGTTTTTTAAATGCATTTCTCTGTCTTGGACTTGGATAAAACCTATGCTCTCTGTGTGAAAATGCAAAGACCTGAAATGCTTTCACACTTTACCTGGTAAAGAGCAATGTTTTATATTCATGCAATCAGATTTTAAAAATATAATTAGGTTGGGCATTTCACAGACACTTACTCTGTATATGTGACCAGTTGTGGAACTCTGTAATTGTCTCCATCTGTTGCAAAAGAAGCTTCTTTAATGAGTGGTGACTGGCATATTTGTCTGTAAATATAAGGATCCATATCTAGCATAGAGAAAGAAATTGCATTTGTCTAGGGATGTGACAGCCTTAAGGTTTTCTCTAAGGTCTATGATCTCTCCAGCTATGCGTATTTGGGTATGTTTACAGTACCACACATGCATTCCTTCCAATTGCATGGGCTCTAAGTCTAATTAGGTAGCTGTTGATTACCTCCAAGATAAATGTGCCAATACTGCCAGGACTCCTATATTAAACTCCACCCATCCAGGGGTCAGGGAACATTGTGCAAGAGAGGGCAGAAGGATTTTGAGAGCCAGAAAGGGTAGCGCATGATCATATGGATGCGGTCTTACAGGCTCCTGGGACCTTACTCAGATGAATCTATAGCAATGGTGTCAGCATGCACAAGACCCATGCATATTCAAGCAGTCAAAAATTCATCAAAGAACTGGGGAAATGGACAGCAGGCCCCAATCTTAGAAGAACTATGGTCAACTGTTTACTGCTAGGTAAAGGGGGGTTGAACTTCTTTGAGAGTGACTCTAGATAGGCTGACTAGACCCCTGTGTATGAACTTGCATGGAGGGATATCTGGGTACATTAATTTGACTTGATAGGCTTTAACACAAAGGACAGAATGCATGAAATCTGATGGTTGGGTGAGGCTATGGGTGGGTATAGATGGGAGGGGTATAACAATGATTAAGATGTTTTGTATGAAATACACAAAATTCAATAAAATTTAAAAATCAAAATAAGAGAATCACAGACATTCAAATGAAAGTAAATTTGAAATACCTGTAAATAAAAACAGCCTTCCCTTCAAGGGAATAAGAGACAGTTTATCCTGATTCAGACATGTAACCATGGCTAGGGAACAGATTCAGCCTCTCCCAAATGACATGTTACAACGTGAAAGAGTTATAAATGAACTATTTTAGTCATAGAACAAAAGAACTTCATAAATCAAGGCACTTTTCAAAAACATTGATGGAAAAATGAAGTAGGTGAATTACAGTAAAGCAGGGGAGGGACCCTGTTATTGATCTAGATGTCATCTGATGACATTCTAAGCTTTGGAGTTGGTAGAAGATAGTAGTGTTTTAGCTAATACATTCCAAAGCTTTTATCTGATAGTTGAACACAGAGATGGGAATGAGTGCCTCTTAAGGGGACTATGAGGTGGCTTAAGGAGGCTCAAGCTAAATAGCAGCTCTTTTTTTGTTTGTTTGTTTTTTGGAGACGGGCTCTCCCTGTAGCCCCAGCTGACCTGGAACTCACTCTGTAGACCAGGCTGGACTTGAACTCACAAAGATCTGCCTGCCTCTGCCTCCCGAGTGCTAGGATTAAAGGCATGCGCCATCACACCAGGCAATATCAGCTCTTGATTTACAACATTCCAACTCTCCACAATCATTAATTTCTAGTGAGACAATCAGCCTTGTAGGGTCTTTAATATAGGTGCGGCTTTTTTCTGGGTACTTCAGGTCATGTACCTTTTTCATGCCTACTAAAATAACAGCAACAAGCCAAAGCAAAACAAAGTAAAACAAACAAACAAACAAAGCCACCTTGGTACTTGTTTTCAGTCCTGCTGATGATATAATGAAATATATACACAAGTTTTTGCTTAAATGGCCTTATAAAATTATCTAAAATTATTTGAGATAATATATGGAAATTGCATCATGAGATTTAAAAAATGTACCTTTTGATAAAATAATTTTCCATTTAGGAATTTAACCAAAGGAAATAATTTGATGGGAACAAAATGATGCCTGACCCACATAGAGTAGAAGGAGCCAACATAGCATTAAAATAGAAAGCTAATTAAGTGTGCACCATTAGGAGACTTGGATAAAAAGAAAAGGAAATTTGGTAGAATATAAGCTTCAGGGAGCTCTTAGCATGAGATTTAGTCCTAGCTTCCTATGGACAGAACTTACGTTAAACATCTATTCATTCCCTAAAGCATCTTGTCAATGGATGTCAAGTATAATTTATACATAGTATGATTTTCTTTTTTATCTATCTCCTTTCACTAAAACTTGTGTCATATATATTTTTCCCCATGTTTTTCTTATTGTTGTGTTTCTGTGCCTTGAGCAATACCTGGCCCATCAAATGTTATGAAATAAACACTCCACGAAAAAAAAAAATAAAAAGATTCTCAATTAGGACTTTTTAGTGGTTTGAGCTTGATTCCACTATTGCTTTGTGTTCAGGTGCTCATTTACTTTATCATATTGCAAATATCTACTAAGCCCTTCTTTGAACCGGACATCACCCTAGGTGTTAGTTCAAGGCACAAGCCCGATCTGATGTTCCTATCCTTGTTGTAATGGAACTTGTGGTCTGATGGGAAAGATGGTTTCCAGAGCAGCCATCCCCAGAGAGATGGAAAGGGAAGCCAAGATATGTTCCACAGGGTACTCACTCCTTGGAGATGAGAGAAGACAGTTCCTGGGGGAAATGCCCGGTATTAAAGCCTTGAGGGGATGCAGGTAAAATCACTCCAGTGAGCTGTTCCAGGGAGAAACATATGTGGGTATCCACAGTCATGGAGATGGGAACTTTATCCAGTGGTTAAGGATATGATAATGACAGGGGAATACAATACAGGAGAGAAGAGGGAGGCCTGGAGATCCTTATTAGTCTATCCTAGGGTTATGGGAAAGTATTGACAATTTTTAAACAGGGAAATGATGTGATCATAACTGAAGTTCACATAGTTGACTGCAGCTGTAGTATGGAGCCTCCACAGCAAGGCAGGAAGTCTGGAGGAGACAGTCCTAATTGGAAACCTTTTCCTGGGCTAGAAGACAAAATTTCTGGGCCCAATTCCTGCTCTGCTCCCTGGTTTCCATGAACTAAGGTGGTCTCTGTCCTGCCTGCAGGAGTGGCTGTAAGGAACAAGGAAACTTGCTTCACAGACTTGAAATGCTTTCTCACTTGTATTTTGTACTCTTCACTAGACCTGGACAAGGAGGACATCAAAATCAAAGAATAACTTGCATTTGTTCAATCTTTATCTATAATCTGAGCCATAGCCTTTCTTACCTGAAAGAATACCAAGTATTGGTTTGAGTAACGTCTGTGATTCCCTTGATCATTTGTCCCAAGCCTGGATTTGGTGAGCGAGTATCCATATTTCCATGCTATTACTATACAGATTAATTTGTTAGCAGAATCACAGAGTTGCCATGGAACTATAGATACATTCGTGCTTTCAAATGCAAGGGAGGAGGTTTCCCTTTGGAGTTCCCCAAACCCACAGGGAAGTAAATGGCTGACCACTCCCCACTTCTCTATTTCTAATCAGTTCCTAGCCTGCTGTGGCTTGGGATCCAGCCTTTCAATTATTCAAGAATAGGAGAGTGTTTGTTGCCTGGTGTAGGATTTGCTTTTATTCAACATAACAAAACCATGGTAGGTGAGAGCCAACACCCAGGGCAGCCAGGTCTCTAGATACATGAAGATTGCTGGGAGAAAAAGGCTGCTCCAAGAAGCAGGTGGGTTCAAACAGCATTTAGAGTAGATGGAGTGACAGAAAAAGGCAAGCAGATGAATAGCAAAGCTCCTGTCTCTGTGGCAATGGATGCCCACGTGTGTATCATTGGAACAGCTAGCTCACTGGAGTGAGCTCTGACCCACTCACCTATTTGTCTAACTAGGAAACTGGAGCATGTGGGGCACGGCAGGAACATTAGGCTGTAGCAGGAAGCAGCACTAGGCTGAATGCTGAGAGCTCCCAGGTCCAATCCAGATTTCACTGCTAATTTGCTTGTGTCTTTGGGAAATTCCTTTCCCCTGGGACACAATCTCCTCACTTGTAAAACGAGGAAGTTAGGTTATTTGATCTCAAATTTCAGGGCTATTCTCAATTTAGCCATTGGTAGCTAAATCTTCTGCTTAGGACGAAGGTGACTTTGTTGTGATGTGTTCTGCCATCCATTCAGTCCTGTATTCACTCCTTCAGTAAGGACATATCAAGTGATTGCTGTATACGACAGAATTTATCCTTAGGGAATTCTAGCTTATTGGGTCTAAAGTGATATAGTCTGATTATAAAGGATCAGTTGAAAATTTCCTTTCTTTTTATTTTCTCGCTATACTCCAAAGTCTGGTTAAGTTTGAATTAGGAATACCTTTTAATGAAATGTCTAATAGCCATGAGACCCATTTGTTTATTTATCTCTTCACTCAGAGGCTTCTGTGGAGCATCAGTGATAAGCTAGATGCCTATGTAAAATCAAAGATGAATGAAGTAAATCCATGTATTTTATTTTTGATGAGATTGGTATTTAAAAAGAAAACTATCTTGGGGCTGGAGAGATGGGCTCAGTGGTTAAGAGCACCAACTGCTCTTGCAGAGGACCAGGGTTCAGTTCCCAGCACCCACATGGTGGCTAAGAACTGTCTTTAACTCCAGTTCTAGGGGAATCAGATGCCATTTTCTGACCTCTTCGGCATTGCATGACACAGGTGCACCAACCTACATGCAGACGGTACACTCATACGCATAAAAAAATTAAAGAAAACTATCTTTTTGAAAAAATTTTATTTATTTCAGTATGTGTATGAATGTACTGTCTGCATGCAGATGTGTGCACCTGGGTCGTGCAATGCCGTGGAGGTCAGAAGAGGTTGTCGGATTCCCCTGGAACTGGAGTTCTCCTGGAATTGGAGTTTCAGACGGTTCTCGGCCGCCATGTGGGTGCTGAGGATTGAACCCGAGTCCTCTGTAAGAGCAGTCGATGCTCCAGCCCAAGAAAACTATCTTGTGAAGGTTATAGATAGAAGAAATCAGAGTGTGTGTGAAAGTGTGTGTGCATATATGTGAGTGTGCATGTGTACAAGTGTGCATGTAAGTATATATGTGAGCATGTGTGTATGTTAGTGTGTGTATGGGTGTGTGTATGTATGAGTATGTATTTCTGTTTACATACATGTGTGTCTGTGTGTGTTGTGTATGTGAGTGTGAATGTTCATGTGTATGAGTGTTATGAATGTGGGTGTGTGCATGTGAGTTTATGTATGAGTTTGTGTGAGTGTGTGTGTGTGTGTGCACATGAGTGTGTATGTGTGCTCATGAATGCTGAAGCATTTTCCTTACTGACATTGAATACATTATATTTCAGGTGTTACACTGTTTTATATACATTATCTGAGTAATGATTATACAAGTTTAGCCCCAAGCAACTTGCCATTCCATACACAATAATAATGACATTCTAAGAAAATCCAATTCACTAACACATTACATTTATCAGTCCCTCAATTTGGTGGTATTTAGAGGCAGGAATATCAATTATGAAAGGAAGAGTAAAGTTTTTGCCATGCTGGGATGTTGCTTATCCCATGCTCTTGTTGAGAGTCCACGACGTGTCACTAGAAACACAAATGGAAGAGGTATCTGATCATGATAGCCTGGGATTGCTACCACGATTATCACAAAACCTTGCAGTTCACCACACTGTGAACTCTGTGATTCAGCTGATGTTATCCATGTTTTCTCCAGAAATGGGGCTACAGGTCTTATTTTGTCTAGGATACTCATAATCTATTCCTGTGGACTTGAAGTAATTATTGAGATATACCTTGCCATTCTCAGAATTGTCCGTCTTTGGGCAGTAATTTATTCTGAATAAAATGTTTCACAGATTGGACAGAAGGTGGACTTAAATATTGCAAACTGCTTCCTATTTCTTGATATTTTAGAATGGGAAATTCTGGCTTCTGATTATCTTTAAAAAAATCATTCCTGTCATGTGACTACTTCACATATCCAAATAATACCTGAGAATCTCAGGAAATCAGAAACTATATTATTTTTATTATATTTTGAGACAGGGCCTCACTGTATACTTCTAGCTGGTCCAGAACTTGCTGTGTAGACTAGGCTGGCTTTGAATTCACAGAAATCTTCCTGTCTTTACCTCCTGAGTGCTGGGGTTAAAAATGTGTGCCACCACACCAGCAAATACTTAGTAGACAGCCTTATGATAAAATTGTTGCCCTTGTCTACAGGAAAATCTCTTATTTAAAATCAATGCATTCTTGTTTTCTTCAGAGACATCCTTAAGTTTTTCTATATCATTTCTCACCTATAGGTGATTACAAGGTTGTATTAGAAGAAAGAAACATGGCTAAGTTTGGTGGCACATGCCTTTAATCCTAGCACTTGGGAGGCAGAGACAGGCTGATCTCTGTGAGTTCAAGGCCAGCCTGGTCTACATAGTGAGTTCCAGGACAGCTGGAGCTACAGGGAGACCCTGTCTCAAAAAGACAAAAAAAGAAGAAGAAGAAAAGAAACAATGCTTAAAGAAAATAATTTGGGCATGGGCAAGAAGAAAGGGGGTTCATCTGGAGATGACCAGATGCCTAAAAGCACAATAATGCTATTGAAGGCACAGTTTTATCTGCCATAATAAACTGTGTGAGCATTAGTGCAGAGGACAACAAGACAGTTCTTAATAATGGTGTTCAGTCATCAAGAAAGTGTTTTATTGCATTTAGTGGGCTGCATTTAAGAAGACAGTGTAGATGAAATGTTTTAGATGAGGTCTCTATCCAAAATATTTCTCATTGCTCAAATTAGATTTACAGAAGCTCAGCCTTCGGCAAGCTAAACACCTTGATTATATAGAATGACTTAACCTTCTAAGAGTCATGGGCAGCTAAGAATTTAATATATAAGAAAAGGCATTGAAGTCGTATTTCTTGCCCTCAGTGACTGCAAATTCTTGTTGGCAATATAAGGTTTCAACCTTTCTAGATGTCTTTGCATTTTAATAAAGGATTTTAAAAGACCAAAATGCCTTAAAATCCCAAAGGAGCTAATATTCTAGGCACTGCAGATACAGGGATAAAGTTTCTGGGGGCAAAGGATTTTTCTGGTTGTCTGTGAAAAAGAGCTGTTGGCTTTCCTTTGTGTGAAGGTGATCCTGGAAAAAAGAATTGTCTCCAGAGTTGCTCATGTCCTTTGGAGCCATGACCTTCCACCTCAGAGGGACCCGACAGACTTGAATTGTGCCCATAAGACACAGGACAGAGTGAGTGGAACAAGTCACGGCCAAGCAGAAGGCTAAGGAATCCCCAGAGCAACTGACACCTCCACTCAGTGCTAATCAGAAACAAAATTATGGATCATTTAAGTGACAAGTGGTCCCAAGCTCTCAGAGTCAAGACCTTTGGGGTTCTGAGGATTCTGGCTGAATATCCAGCAGGCCTCTGCTCATTAATTCTATCCATGACAATGTTTAAAGTGTAATGAAAACTCAATCCAAAGAAATTAGAAGGTTTAAGGCTTTTGGTAGCTTTCCCCAGGACACACGGCCCTAGGACAGAGGATGTAGTGCCCTGGAAGCAGAAAGACGGACAAGGTAACCACTATTGCGCTGATGCTCACTTCGTTAGAGTCGCCACAGTGTACCCACTCTGCATTTCTCGGGAGCTTCCTGACTGGAGAAAGATAGGAAAGAAAAGGAACCACCACCTTTGAGGACCAATCCAAAGCCTTGACTCGAATACCCCACCCATCAGTGAGAAGATGAACACTTAATTCTGCTAAAGGGTGATCCAACCTTGCTTGTTCCCTGAAAGAGGCTTAGCAGGCCTTCTGTACTGCTTCTAACCTAGCATCAGCTCTTCTGAGGGAAAGCAGAATCTGGATCTCTGGCATTCACAGAAGAACAGCCACTCAGATATATTTCTCCCTCCACCAACTCCAGCTGCCATGTCTATGTTTTTAGGATTTCTTTATCACTTCCCTCTGCTGGAGAGCAAAGGCATGGAAGCCATAACAGCTGACTCAGCTATGCAGAGACCAAATGAAGCTCATTATTCCAGCTTCACTGGGAACGAGGCAACCAGAAGGCATGCTTAGTGTATGAGCTCTCAGAGGTGTATAGGAATCCCCTTTATCCAAATCAGTATCCAATTCCTGTATTTGATGTGCGCGATTATTCTTTTAGAGGCTTATTCCTCTGTGGTGTGTATAGATTCACGTGTCTCAGCTATCACGTATTTTTCCTGACTGATAGAAGTTACATACAAGGAGAGGATCCAGAGCTAATGGTCACCCTAAGCACCTAAGCAGTGGGCCAAGCAGGAGAACAGTGAAGAAAGCAAAACCGGTTTCCAACTTCGTGAATTAAGCCCTGGTGATCACCCAGAACAGGTTCTGTGGCTTTACTCCATATGTCCCATCGCCTTCCTCCATCCATCCTGCTCATTCACAGCCCACCCCTGGCATCATCCAAGTCTCCCGGGGATATGGTTGCTGAGTATGGTTTAGCTTATACCACTAAACCATGAAGCATTACTTTAACATCGAAAGAAAATCATATGTTCTACTCCACTCTGGAGAAGCCAATTTCAAACTATTGTAATTCCATCTAACCTAGAGCTTTTAAAGTCATTTCATGTGAGTGTATCAGAGAAGTCCAGAAATGAAGGGGAGAGAGCCTGACCCCACAGTGAAGGCCCCAGTGACAGATTTCAGTATTTCTAAGGAAGTGTTTCTACCATGACCTCTAAATCTGAGACCACTCCCTCTGTAGCCTGGGGTAGGCAGGGGGCCTGTAGAATCCCTGGAATGTTCCACAGTTGTTTGGATCACTTGCTTAGCTCCAAGGGAAAGCAGGACTTACTATCTCCAGGGAGAGAGTGGCAGAGTCTAGCAGCCTGGAGACAGGGAGCCAGGACTTAGTACAGGCATGTGGATACAGAAAAACACGATCACACACACACACACACACACACACACACACACACACACTTATGCAGACATGATAGCAGAAGTGTGATGACAGACTGAAGGAAAATACTATCCGAGAGCTGGAGGAACACTTGGTATTTTCAGCTGGATAATTAAATTTTATATAAAACAAAGACTTGAAGGTAGGAGTCAGTAAACAAACCTCCTAGCTTCAGTGTGTTTCCCAAGGCTGGGTGCTTCACTGAGCTGGTCCAGCCAGCACCCAGCAGCCCCTGCAACATCTGCCTGTTATTCCCAAGGTGTTACCCGGCATAGCCTGCCCCTCTGTGTAACTCATTTCACATCATCTACACTTTCCAATAAGCTCTTACTCTATTAGATTGCTTCCTGGAAGAGCCAAATATTAAAAATCACCGGTCAGTCAGTTCTTTATTCTGTTAGTCACCAAACTGATTTTTAAAGCTCAGAACCAATAAAGCTGTGACGGCGAAGAACGGATATAGATTTCTCTTTCCCACACACTCATATATAATAATAATAAAACTTTATTAAACAAGAGACATGTTGTTTCAGGGAATTTTTCTTTCCCTTCTCTAGTGCCCTGAGGCTAAAATATATAATCTTATTAACTTCCTGGAAGAAATACTCCATTCCCTTGGTGCAAATGCTGAGCATTCATCTTCTTGGACGTGGAAAATGAGACAGGACCTTGATGGGGATGGGCACGGGCTGCGTTTCTATCCAGGGAAATCTAGGGAAGCTCGTATGATTGGGAGGTTCCCAGGGAATCTGGTAGAGCCCAAGAAATCTTCAGGATCACCTGCTCCTGGATGCCGCTGGAGAAACAGAAAAGCAAAAGCCTTGAGATCAGTTGGCACAGCATAGTGTACTGTGTCGGCAAAAGACAGAAATGCCATTTAGTCCCTGACCCAGTTGACAGAAGAAGGCATGGAGGTTTGGACAGCAGCTGCTGCTTTCCCAGAGTCCCCGTGAACTGACAGCAGCTCAGGAAGCAGAGGGCTGGCATTCTGCTCTGAGCATGCTCCTTCCCCAAGTCCCACCCTATAGTGGCAGATTGATCTCAAACCCTGGAAATACATCTGTGATGTGATGGTACTAACACAGGCTCCCCATTCCTCCAGAGATTATGAACCATGCTGTCTTTTGCCCACAGCAAAAGCAAGAGGCATGTTACTCATGAGGCAGGGTCAGCCCAGATCTGTTTAATAAATAAATGATCTCCACGATCAGGTGAAAAATGAGATTAGCTCACAATAGACATGGGACAAAACCAGCCAAGTACCCATCAATAGCTGAATGGGTAAAGAAAATATTGTATGTATATACACCATGACATTTTAATCAGCTGTAATGAAGAATGAAATTATGCCATTTACAGGAAAATAGATGGAACTAGAGATTAACAGATTATATAAAATAACAGTGATTCAGAAGGATAAATATTGCGTGTTTTCTCTCAAATGCATAATCTAGATTATATATGTATATATCACATGACAGTAAAAGGAACAACTATGAAAGAGGAGTCTGGGTTGAGGGGGAAGATCAAGAAAGGGAGCAGTGAAACATATAATATCATGCTTTTCCTCCAAACAGAATCAATCTGTCATCTATCTATCTATCTATCTATCTATCTATCTATCTATCTATCTACACTCACATCACATCAAAGTACAAAGGGAACTACTTGAGAGAGAAAGTGGACCAGTGAGAAGGGGGGGGGAGGGGGGAGGACGGTGGAAGAGCACATGTGAGGAGTTCAATGATATGTGTGAAAATGTCATAATTTATGAAAAAAGATTAAATCATAGAAATCCAATTCAGATAAAACACTCCAGGCAGAGCTCACACCTTCTGAAAATCATGAAATAGCCTTGAAGAGGGCTAAAGACAGGTGCAAGCAGGCAGCAGTATATCCAGGCTGGAATATCCCTCAGTTCGTGAGAAAGAGTGCTTTGGTACAGGTGGAGTTAGGTTTACACCTGAGATCGGGGAAGGCCAGAGGGATCGGGATGTCAATGACCACCGAAAGGCAACGAGCAGATTTTAGCTACCAAGCAGTCCTGGGATAAAGGAGGATGTTTGTACAGCAGTAATCAGCCCACATTTCTTTGTACAGTAGTGTGAAGATTTACAGTGGTCGTCAGGAGTCAAGGGCTGTTATAAGTTGAATTGTGTCTCCCAAGTTCATATGTTGAAGGGCTAATATCTGCTGTGATTGTATTTGCAATAGGACTTTAAAGGAGGTAATAAGATTAAATGAGGTCAGAAGCATGGACCCTAATCTACTAGGACTTAGTTTTATAAGAAACAATAGATTCTCTCTCTCTCTCTTTCTCTCTCTCTCTCTCTCTCTCTCTCTCTCTCTCTCTCTCTCTCTCTTTCTCTCCAGTGAAGATGCCCTGTGAGGGGTAGGTAAGAAGGAAGGAGTTGTGATCCAGAAGAAAACCTCACGGAGAATCAATCCTAATGGCACCTCAACCTTAGACCTCCCATCCTCCAGAACTGTGAGAAATTGCATTTCTGGGGATTGAGTGATGTTGTCTGTGTGATTTGTTGACAGCCCTAGCTGACTAGTACGGGGGCTGGCAGTGAGGACTGGAGTCTCAACCAGGGAAAAATCTAGGAGATGGGGCCATGAATGTCCCTTCTTGTCACTTCCACTGATGTGAGGGAGTAGTAATCTCTGCTTCGAGAGTCTCGGGAGAATTGAGCAGCCCCAGGCTCTCCCGCCACTGAGATTGTGCTTTTGATCTGCTTCTGGAGCCCTAGAAATAATACATACAGCCCCTACCATCCCCTGGGACCTTTCCAGGAAAATGGGAAAGGATGGCATGAGCTCTAAAAGCTGTTGTAGTTACAAGACTCTTACTCAAATTTATCATTGAAAATGATAACAAACATACAGATTTATCACTGAACATTACATGGCATTTTTAATGGAAGATGCAAGATGTACATGATGTTCAGAAGAAGTTGTCTAGATATCTGTATTATGCAGGAGATGCTTAAAACCCACACAATTGGTGCAATGGCCCAGGCACGCTCCAGCGTCCTCCTCCTCCCGCTCCTTCAGAGCTACTTCATAGGCATCCACTCCATCCTTCTGGATCCACTCAGGCAGTATCACTCTAGCTTTGAACGCGGGGCCCAGCTTTCACCTTGAGCCTCCCTGTCTGCTAAAGTTTTCTGCAGATTCCTTTTAAGATCAACCACCAAGTGTTTTCTAAGCAATTACTGTGCACTTAGCGCTGTGTTTTGCTGAGCAGTGAGACAGGGAGTGAAAAGACCTTGAGGTTCCTTCCAACCTGAGAGGGAGGGGAGGCTGCATGGACATTTATCCTCTGCCAGCTCCGATATTACCTCCACCCCACCATACACAAAGCTGCTCTGGCTGTGGCCCCATTAATTCCATTTCCTCATGGACACAGAGATGAACTCCATTTTTCTGCCCTGCCTCTTTACAAATGTAGTCTAACTATAGATGGGACCTTGTAACAATAAAAATGAATGGGAGAGATGTGTGCAGTTTCCAACCTTGGCTTCTACTACCTTCATGTTTTTTTTTTTTTCTTTCTCCTGACCATGGTAGAAGAATGAACAAATATAAAATGCCAGGATCCTTGGAGAGGGTAGGACCTACCACATATGTGAAGCCTGAATGCTTAATTGACAGTGTGGAGCATAGTCCTGCCCTCTACACACATTAGACACTGCCAAGAGTATAAATGAAACCTGAACAGAGAGTTAAGGGGTGGTTTGTTCTGGCAATTAGCTTGCTCAGACTAATACATTGCCAGACTCTTGAGTTGAAACTTATAGCTGTTTTACCTCTAATTGAACCCACCCTCAGATGGAAAATTCATGAGCACTCTAAGTCCAACTTTTTAAATTGCAAAGCGCTCTGGAGGTAGACCATAATTGGTGTGATTTCAGAGAGCACCCTGTGATATGTGTCTTCTCTAAAACCTCTGGGCTATAGTGGTAGCCATGGGGGTGTACAGAGTCTAAGCCCAAACCCAATTTCTGATATTCCTGTGCTAGGGGAAATTTTTCAAAATAAACAGGTAGTCACTTTTTGCTGCAAGCATGAATTCTGTTTTCTCTTCTTTTTCAATAGCATCTTGCTATGTCACGTGGTACCTGTGCTTTAGTGTCAATTTGACACTCCTGGATTGAGGGAGCCTCAGTTGGGAAATTGGCTCCATTGGACTGGCCTGTGGCCACATCTGTGGAGTACTGTCTTGACTGTTGAGCAATGTGGCAGGGCCCAGCCCACTATGGGTGGTGCCGCCCGTGGGCAGGTTGTGGTATACGGTATAAGAAAGCAGGCTGGGCATGGGCCAGGGGAGCAAGCCAGTAAGAAGCATTCCTCCATGGCCTGTGTCTCAGCTCCTGTCTCCAGGTTCCTGCCTTGAGTTCCTACCTTGGGCTTCCTGAGTGATGAACTGTGACCTGGGAGATGTGAGCTGAATAAACCCTTTCCTCCCCAAGTTGGTCAGAGTGTTTTATCACAGCAGTTGAAGAGAAACTAGAACAGTGCCCCACCCCGTAAGGACATCCTTCTCAAATTGCAGCAGCTTTTGAGTTGGATCCAGAATTATAACCTGCGTTAGTATTTGAGTTGAAGACACTAGGTTCAGAGAGAGAAAGCTTTGGAGAGGCCTCTGGGGCACTTGTCGAAGCCTGCTGGGCTACCCAGAGGAAGGCATCTTGTGATGACAGAGGAGGTCTGCAACCCACAGATTCATGGTGGCAGAAGGTCAGCCAGGCCCAGGGTGGGGGCTCGGGAGTCTTGAGATACATTTCTACTTAAGTGAGAGGTTCAAAAATAGAGAAATCCATTGCATTCTTAATTATTCCCTTGCTAGGCTGCTTCCCCAGCCGGAGCCTTGGCAGCACTCACCTCCGTATAAATCACCTTCCATCAGTGCAACTGCAGGGCTTCAGGGATCATTTTGGAATGCTGGGATGTTAATGCATCAGGTTTTGCTCCAAGCAGTGAGCCACCTCATGGGATTTGGGAATCTCTCTTTGAAATCTGGATAGCACTAATGAGCTAGTAAGGGTTCCTGACCCCCTCGACACATTCCCTCACTCCCAGAAATCACGGAGAAGAGGATTCAGCTTTATTTGTACCTTATCCAGTCAGCCGTGAGCCTGATATAGCCACGGGCTTTCAGTGCGACTAGTTCCATTTGGAGGCTTTCTAACTGCACTCCCCCCTTCTCCTCCTTTATTTTTTTCTTCTTCTAAACAGCTAACTAAACCCAAGAGTGCTTTGTACATGTGGGCTCTGGGTAAATGTTTGTGGTTATTTTGATGTCAATTGCACTGGTATTGTATCTAATGGAATTTGACCAGGAGCTGTCCTCTGATTCTATCCCCAAGCAAATATTATGCTGAGATGCCAAAGAGATGGTTCTCAAAGGGGAAGGCAGTAAGGAAAGACACATTCTGTGAAGCCACTGAATAGCATTTAGTGTCTAAGCCAGGACTGTCTCTCAATGGCCTTAAACTTACATCAACTCATTTGCTCAGTCTCATGTGAAACCATCTGGCAAGGGCTATTTTAAGTGGTTTATAAATATTTAACAATTTACTATTATGTATTATTTCTATATGCACTGTACAAAAAGAAACCCAGGACAGCAGAGAGGTTAGAGAACTTGCTCAACATGGCGGAGCTAAGAAGTAGCAGTGCCAGGATTTGAGACTGAGCAGCCTGGTTCTGGGCTCCATAGTGTTAGTGTGTCCTCCGTCAACATACCTGTCTCCAGAACTTGTCTCCTCCCGTCCCTCCTGCTTCTCAAACATGCAAATCCTATCTCATCTTTCAAGGTGGACTTCGTTTCTACAGAAAGCTACCCTGAGTATCCTACACTTACAACTGTATGCAGTGGATCAGGTCAATATTGTAGTAGCATATTCATTAGTGGCATGTTTCATTTGGAACTAGGACATAGAAGTATGCCTCAAAACTTCGCTGTGCTACTTACTAAACTTACAACCTTGAGTAAGGAGTGCAGCTTCCATGAACCTACACTTTTAGATCTTTAAAATAAAGATTACTGTACCCACTTCTTAGGGCGAGTGAAGAGATTAATATAATGACCACATCTAAAATACTTAGATCAGTGCACTGTGATATGTATTTTGCTATATTATATACTTATTTTTTTATTTGTTTATTTTTAAGGGATTCTACAATATAATGACACAGTTGTTTGCAGATAACATTGATGTTACTCAGTTTGTCATACAATTAGATAACTGGTGCATTTTGCAAGTATCTATGTCCAAATTTTGAACAACCCAAGGTTCCCATAGTCCAGTTGGAGAAGCTTGTATGCACAGGCATGTTGATCAATTAGGAGTCCAGGACTATCATTCCTGTAGTCTTTCATGAATTCACTACCATCTACTCCGCAGCCTTACATTCTACCACACCCCCTCTTCAGCAAGTTTGTTCCCTGGCTTATGAACAGTCTATCATGGGTGAGAAGGAAAACAGTCCACTCTCATTTGGAGTTTCATTTTGGACTCTAGTCTGTTCAGGTTGTTTCTTCCCTTCATGGGTTGACCCAGCTTTTCCAGTGAGACCTTTTTAGATCTAATACTAACAAAGCACAAGAAATTGGATTACAGGCATTTAAGCAGTATAAAATTATTATGTCAACTAAGCTGTGAGCATAGACACAGATGCTGGATGGTATGCTAATCCGAAAACTGTGGTTTCTCTATAAAGTGATGAACAAGTTCTTTGTGGCTATAAGCATCTCCCTAACCACTAAGGATGCTAAGCTTTGGCATACCATAGTCGAACTTATTCCTCAAGGAGAGAACTAATAGCCCAATTAGATTTGGGATTATATAATATAATATACTATTATATATAAGATAGTATATCATATACATAGAACACTTGCTGCCACTATTGCACAGTATCCCAGGCTGTTAGGCTGTCAGCTGATAACTGACGAGCGACGGTTTTGCTTGTCTCAGGGAGACCAATATCTTTGCTGTATTCATTTTAGTGGCCTTTGATAATCGCTCTCTGGCATTTCAGAGGCCAGCGTTATTACGCTAGCAAGTGACATCTATTAACATTTTTCATTGTCACACCACCAGGTCTTCGACAACAGGGACTTTACTGCCTGTCTCATTGCATATTATTCCACTTAAGAAAGGCCTTATATGAATTGGAGGGGCGGATGAGTGGGTTTTGAGATCCCTAGCAACATATCTCTAAGGCAGGAAATAATTCATATGCTGAATGTCCTCAGAAGCTTTTCCTATGTATAATATATTTTCTGCTTATTACACAGCCTTCTATAAACACTTACTATTGAATTTGGCTCGATAGAGAAATATCCTTTCACATTCCTATTCCTATCAGTCAATTAAAAAAGGGTCTAGTATATACCGTTATAGAAATTACCACTGCTCACCTCGCTCTAATTTTACAGTTAGGGATTTGGTTTCTTATCATCCATGTTTTTTCTCTTTTCCTATACAGGGAGAGGTAGGTAGGGTTTCTCTAGTATCTGGAAGGTAAACTTCGTTAGGTCCCATTATAAACAGTTAACCCCGAAAGTATTCAGAGAGATTCTCAGTATCTGTGACTCACGGCAGTCTGAGGGCTCCTCATTTCTTCTAATGTTCAGAATGGGTCAAACCTCTCTGCTGGCAATTCCCCAGTTCATCCTGCACAGCCATAAGTTGTATGATTTCAGGCATTTAGATTGGTGATTTTTACCTGTGGGGAACATTAAAAAATTTCTTCCCTTCACATTGTTAGTTTCAAGATCTCAAAAGTTGAAAATTTATCAATAGGATTGTAACACAGAGTTTTCCATTTGTATCCCAGAAAGGATACTACCCCACCTCCCTCTTTTTTTTTTTTTTTTTTAGGTTTTTATGTTTTGACCTGTAGATAAGTTGTATTACACATACCCATAAACAGGGGCTGGAGAGATGGCCTAGCAGTTAAGAGCGCCAACCGCTCCTGCAGAGGACCAGGGTTTGATCCCCAGCACCCACATGGTGGCCGAGAACCGTCTGAAAATCCAATTCCAGGAGAACTCCAGTTCCAGGGGAATCCACCGCCCTCTTCTGACCTCTGCGGCATTGCACGACATGGGTGCACAAACTTGCATGCAGACAGTACATTCATACACATACAGAAATAAATGAAATTAATAAAAAAATTTATATTATATACTTATTAACATTACTTCAAGCTTTCTCTGCTATTGTTGAGTTCCACTTTCCTTGCATGATTTTGATTGTTTGCATAATTATTCTTACCTCAAAGACAAAGAATGGCTGCATATACATTCAAAACATATATTTTATTAACTTTGAGGCTAGAAAGATGGGTCAGCGGTTAAGAGCACTGGCTGCTCTTGCAGAGGACCTGGGTTTAATTCCCAGAACCCACATAACTGTTAGCAAACATCCCTAACTCCAGTTCCAGGGTAGCTGATGCCCTGTTCTGAGTCTGTGGGCATTACACAAAACAAAATAATTGTACTTATTATTTATTAAAAACATTAAACATTCTTACTTACTATTTTTATTTTATGTTTATGAGTGTATTGCCTGCATGTATATACATGTACTCATGTAGTGCAATGCCCATGAAGGTCAGAAGAGGGTACTGGATTCCTGGAACTGGAGTTACAAACAGTTGTTAGCTGCTGTGTGGGTACTGGAACCATATCCAGATCCTCTGCAAGAGAAGCCAGTGCTCTTAACTGCTGAGCCATCTCTCCAACCCTTACATATACATTTTTATAGTCTGGACACTTAGATTAGCAAACTTCAGATAGTAAGCACTCATTTAATCACAGTAGTGAACTAATGAGCTGAAGGCAGCTAAACTATATCCTCCATCATAGTACTCTTTCTGACCCACTGAATTACATGTAAAACTTAAGTCAGAGGTCCTCATCAATTTTGGACAGTGCATCTTGGGGGTGATTGAATCTAACTTAGCTTAAAGAAGAACCATTCCTAAACAAGCAGTTCAATGTAGTCATTTATTGGGGTGGCCAAATTAAAATAAGACACAAACTTGGTGGGATCTGAATGTCACTGCTTTTAGAGAAGAATTAGTATTCAGGCTGGGGCAATGGATCCGTGGTAAAAATAGCTGCCTTACAAACATGAGGATCTGAGTTGGATTCCCAGAAGCCACATCAAAAAATTCAAGTATAGTGGCACACACTTGTAATCCCAGGACTGGGGCAGTGGGGACATGCAGATCCCTAGGTTTACTGGCTCTCCAAAGTAGCTGAAGCAGTAAGGTCCAGGGTCAATGAGAGACTCTTTCATAAAATCAAGCTGATGGGTACCTTGGAATGACAGACAAGGTTGGTTGTCTTCTGGCCACACAGATGTGCATAAGCACACAGATATGTACATACCTGAACACACACACACACACACACACACACACACACACACACACACACACAGGCACAGAGGCAAGAGCTTATGGCTCCTGGTGTGATCTGGTGACCTTTGCTTGCCAGCCTTGTTTTCAGAGAGGCTGCCATTTACTTACTAAGGATCCTACGGAAACACCTGCCAGGTGACTGAGAAATCATCAAGACCAGTATCCCATGATCGCCTGAGGCCACTTACCAAACCCTCTCTATTATTTGACTACTTCCATCTTCAGGCTCATTGATTTTCAATGTTTGCAATGAATCATTATGAAGCCAATAACGCTGCATATCTTGCAAAGGGTCACAAAGATGCCCCATGGGTCCACATGACTGCAGTTTTCTGGTTCTTTCCAAGAAATCTGAGTACTGCTGCCACAGAAAATGGGGCCACATGTTTCCCTTCAGGCCTGCCCTGAGCCTCTGAGCATAGAGCAGGAGACCTTGTGTGCTAAAAGAGTAGGAGCACCTGAAGTCCTGCTCCGGAGCGCCAGTGTCTATCTATCGTTTGGGGGAATTTAGCCATCTGGAAGGAGCAGATGAAGAGAAGAAACAACTTTCTTTCAGAGTAGAACCACAATAAACCTATAAATATTTGGGGGTTTTCATGCTTGTTTTCCTGGATCACAGGCCCGAGGACTCACCTCCTACTCCAGAGGTCATCAAGTAGACTGGAGAAGTACAAGGAGGACCAGGAACATAAGAGGCTCCAGGCAGGTCTATCCCTGCCATCTAAAAACATTCCCTGCCTGTTTTCCTATAGCACCCTGTGGAATTGAGAAATACTGTTCTCTTGTTCAGGGACAAGTTTGAGATGAGTTAGTATTTCATCTCACGCTTGCCTGGTTGCCCTGATGAACTATCTCTATTGCACAGCATCCTGCAGTCTGTTTAGATAGGATCAGATTTTCTTTGGGACATGTAGAGGAAAAAACATGACTGATTAGGTTCAGAGAAAGGGAGGTGGGGAGAGAGCCAACTGCCCCTCAAGGTGGTTTTTGCAGCAACTGTGCCTGGGTTGTGCTGTCTTTGAGGTCTGTACAACAGTAATTTCTCAGATCTTTCAAGTCATGCTTAGTGCAGTAAACAGCTGTCAGGATCAGCCATTTCCTCTCTGAATCTCAACATTTTCCCATAATACCATCTCTACTAGTTAAAGTCAATATTTCATGCATAGTACAAATCACCATCATTAATTATCTCTCCATCCATATGCTTCATCTCCATGCCAATAGCCAGATCCCCTGCCCAGCTTCCATCCCATCATGCTCAGATGATAGTGGCTCACTCGGACACTTGGTCTCTCTGCTCCTCACATACCAGGTTAGCCTGTACCCTCTCACACATTCTTCTGAAGTCACTAGCTTACTCAAGAAAACTCAATGGCTCCCCATTGTCTAATAAAAGTTAAGCATAGTCTGGCTTTTAAGGCTCTCTGGCATCTGGCTTTAATCTTTCTTCTGCCAGTTTCTAGTCCATATTTTATAATTCTCATCATTGCATGATTTACACCACACTTGTGGTTCCTCACACTGCCACACAACAGATTTTCTTCCTGGAATTCCCAACACCTTCTTCCTTATCTCATCTGTCAAGTCATTGAATTAATTTCCCTGTGCCCTCTCCAACCTCTGCTCTCTTAAAGGACTTCCCACTTCTCATTTATTACCCACTGCTATGCAGAAGTGTGAGCACTTCTGCCTATGGGAATGAACTGTTAACTTGATGCTTTATAAAGTATAACATTAGATATGTGACTCGTACCCCAGATTTTTTTCCCTCCCATGTCAGTACTCACTCACAGAAGTCCAGGGTTTTTATAGACTTCCTCCTATATATATAATATAAATATTATTATATATATATTTTGGTCTTTTCGAGACAGGATCTCCCTGTAGCCCCAGATGTCCTGGAATTCACTCTGTAGACCAGGCTGGCTTTGAATTCACAAAGATCCACCTGCCTCTGCTCCCAAGTGCTAGGATTAAAGGTGTGCGCCACCACGCCCAGCTTCCATAAATATTTTTAAAACAAATTATTTAAATTACAATTTAGGGACTTAACTAGTTGAGGTACCATCCTATGCAAAAGATAAACAATGACGTGTTTATTGTAAGCATTATCACGGGCACAAACCATGAACTCTTAACTCCTGCTGAAACGTTTCTCCATCTTAGTGCCCTTGAGGAAAGGAAGTTCTCTTTCCAGAGCATAAGAAAGAGAAAAAGTTCTGCTGCCCAAGTTCTATGAAGATACAGTGTCCTCCACTTGAACAGTTTCCACTCTGTCCGTTGCCCATATGCTTTTCTCTTAGTTTTCACTATTCCTGATTCATGTATTTTTGTCCTCGTGAACTATTTGCATGACTTCCCTTTTCCTTTGTCACTCTACATCATTTAAATTGTACATGAATGTAAAGATTAACACAATTGCCCAGTAAAAATGTGGCAGAAATATTTTAAAATGAAGCCAAGTTCAGAAAACCCAAGCCAAAATGAGGGGAGGCAGAGGGTAAAGCTTAAGTCTAGCACATGTACAAGGGCAGTCAGTCTTTTTTGAGAGGCCTCTAGAAGGATCCTGGATCCTCACAGTTTTAAGGCCAAAAAAGCACAGCTGCTGATTATGTAATAGAACTCAAAGTTCTTTGGAGGGGATCAACATTGTTAAGAATCCACATTTTGGTTGGTTCCAGCTCTTTGCTATTGTGAAGAGAGCTGCAATAAACATGGATGTGCATGTATCTTTGCGGTATGATGAGTCTTGTGGGTATGTACCCAGGATTGGTATGACTGGGTGAGGTGGTAGGCTCATTTTGAGTCTTTTAGGGGCTCTCCACACTGCTTTCCATAATGGTTGTACAACTTTACATTCTCACCATCAGTGGATGAGTGTTCCCCTTTCCCCACAACCTCTCCAGCCTTTGGTGTCTTTTGTTTTCTTGATGTTAGCCAGTCTTATTGGAGTGAGATGATATCTCAGAGTGGTTTTAATTTGCATTTCTTTAATTATTGACAATGTCAACCCCAATGCCCCTCAGCTGACGAGTGGATGACAAAAACGTGGTACATCTACACAATGGAGTTCTATGTATTGGTAAAGAAAGATGTCATCATGAATTTTGAAGGTAAATGGATGGAACTCAAAGCCACTATGCTAAGTGAAGTAACACAGTCCCCCCAAAACAAACAGGGAATGAATGGTTGACCTCATCTGTGGATGCTAGTGCCAAATCCCCCAATTGAAAGGCAAGCTGAGCAACTCTATTGTTATATTTCTTTCTGTCTGAAAGCAACTGTTATGTTATAATGTGAATCTCTTAATGGGCTCTAGAATTAATTTACCACTTATTTTCAGACATGGTAATTAACATATATGGGTGGAAGGTATACATTAATATTTTAGCATAATATAAAATTAAAGGGAAAAATGTGAATTCCTAAACATATTCTGGAGTTTATTCCCAGAGGACATAATTCTGGTACATATATGATGTTTATATAGGCATATTTTGAAGCAATACAAATGGGAGGGAACAATAAAAACATAAGGACTGGATCAAAGAACAGATTGATACAGTTAAATTCTGCTCAAGACAACAAACCTCTGCAGAGAAAAACTTTAAAAAGACTGAGCGAAAGATGCAGGACGTGTGTGGCAGAATGCATGGACTGGGGTGGGGTGGGGAGAAGGGAAAGGGAATGTGTCTAAATTGAACTGAAAAACGATGTAAGAAATACACAAAACATCAATAAAAGTAGTATTTAAAAAATCTACATTTCTTATTTACGCACTTGAACTCTACTTGTGTCATCTGCTGTTCCTGATTCCTGTCTTCCGTGGTAATGCTGGAACCCAACCTCATCAGATATGGAAGGAAAAAAGTCAATTACATTTGCATGCATGCATGCATGCATGCATGCATGAATGAATGAATGAATGAGAAGATGGAGGGAGTGAATGAAGGCATACAGAAATACAAGGGCAAGACCCCACATGTCAGCCGAAGCTGTCTATACACAGTAATCCCAAATCTAAACCTGCAGCCTTTCCTTGGTAGGACAATATATATGTAAATAGAGCCATCACATTTCGAATGTCAGGCCTCAGAGGGTTCCTCTGGAGCTTACAAAGGCCACTTCACATTTCTCCATGAAATTCCAAAATTTGACAGCTTTCTTAACATAGCCATGGTGTAGAATAAAAGCTTCAAAAATCATGCTATTTGAAAAGTAAACTATTTACTGTTTCATTCAGAAGGAAAAGTCTGAATTTAAGTACTTTGCAGCTATCAAAACATGGCCTTTGATACAACAATGATTTAAAATGTAAATACAGTTTTTAGGCATGTAGATCAGGAGTCAGTCATTGTTCAAGCTTAGCTCTGTGGAGGTCGGTCGAGATTGAACCTGAGGCATGGAAGGGACAGACTCCTGAACTTACTGGGTCATTGCCAGAATCAAGCTTTTGATGGCTCCAGTCTGCAGGATTTTGTGCTCCCTCCACCCCCTATCTCCCAAAGATGTCTAGCTAGAAGGCACTGCAAATACATGCCTTAAGACACCTTTTCACAAAGGAAGTGTGCAGTAAGCGCAGTCTAGTTAATAACTGAAGCAGATGGTCTTTAAAAAACGAAAGTACTCTGTGACCTCCATGAATTAAAGGCTGTCTGGGTGAACTAGATCGGGCTTTGTGCCTTATTCTCTTCTTGTTGTGAGCACAGCTGCACCTAAGTCTTCTGATGTGCATATGTGTTTATAAGAGCACCTTATACTTGAGGGTTCTGTGCCTCTTCAACACATTGCTGTTTATTATTTTGTGGGATGGATATGATCAGACAGGATCCTTGGTGTGCAGTGGTCAATACTGCCTGCATAGGCCCATTAGTCCCTCCCTCCACCCCCTTAACTGTGGGCATCTGGTGCCCCAGGGCCTGGCAGTGTGGGCTGGGGTTAGTGCCAACACCCGTGGAGCCAGAGCTGTTCACAGATTTCCTGATAGGAGCTGGCAGACTTTCCCTGGAGTTGGGGGAGGACTAGATGACCTCTAAGTTCCCTTCCCATCTTAAGATCCTGTGATAAGCTCAGACGACATGATGCTTGTAGTCTCTATTAAACAATCACACTCCCCCCACACACATAGAGCTATAATTCTAAATCTTTTTTGCAATTCTTCTTCTCTTTGTAGAGGACCAGCTCAAAGTATGTGGCATATAGATAAAAGATGTGGATTATCAATTTTGATCTTGATTTAAAAAATATTGTATTATGGTATTTATATATCTATGTGAAGAAATACATGGCCAGATATGAAACTCTTCATACACAAAAAGTTATAAACACTTCATAACTGCAACTAAAATACCCAGAAGCTGCAGGCAGGAGTAAGTCAAGCTTAATTTTTAAAGGAATAGAGGAACAAGTGAAGCAAGCCAAGGAAGTTGCCTATGGAGGTAAAATTCTAGGAACAATTTTGTGCAATTTAATTCAATGAACATATATTGAGGGGGGGTCGGGTACTGTGCTGGGCTGGACTTTTCTATATAATATATTCCATTTTGGTGTTAGGGATTGGTACAGCACTGGCAGCTTTTATAGGGATGGTGAGAGATAGATCAGAGCAAGAATGCAAAATCATTTTATTACCAAGGCTTTGTGCCACGCCCTGCATTCTATATGTGTATGTGCGTCTTGTGCCTAGTTCCTAATCCTATCCACTCACTGGAGGCAGTTATTCTTATTCTCTTTTTTACATATGAGAAAATCAAATCCTAAAGAAGTTAAACGACTTGACTGAGGTTGCCCACCCATTAAATACTAATTCAGATACTGGAAATTTTACGTATCTGACTTCAAAGACCATAGGCTCAATATTATACTTACATTTTACCACTTTCCATTACAGCCAGAATAGTTAGCAGAGGGATGAGGGAAGATGTCTATGTGCCCTGTGGTTCTTGGGACTCCTCAGTACTCAGGCTTTCTTCCTAGGTCCTCCTGAACTGTCTGAGGAAACCCCTTATTAGTATATGAAATGGGCCAGATGGTGAGTCCACGCGGCAGGTGACGGTCAACTTTTGAACTTGGCTTTTAGCAACAGAAACTACTTTAAGTAGCCAATTTAGGTCAAGTGTTTTCAGGCCACTTTCATAAAGTCTTTCTTCTGCTTAAGCGAGTTTACAAATGCAACCTTGATGACTCAGAATCTGTTTACCAGCTGTGAATGGGATTGTCTACCCTGAGTCCTAGAAGGAGGGCCCTAGTAGGAGGGCAGAGTGTGCCAGTAAGAGGTTTTACAAAGGTGCTTGGTATTGATCCCTGGGAAGAGCTGTCTGCTCTCCTCTCAGCCATCTAGACCCTCTACTCAGAATGGAGTCAGTTCCTCATCAAAGGTAGAGCTCACATGAAAACAGGAGGTTGCTCCCAGCATCACAGATCCTTTTTTTGCCCCCCTGTGATGGGCACCAGTGGTCTGGCAGCCACAGCCAAGCTGTGTTTTATTCGTGAGCATCCTTCTTGTTTCAGCAGATAATGGACTCTAGTTAGGAGACAACACAGTAAACGCGGCATAAACATTAGGATGTGCAGCTGAAATGAGACTGCATATAAATAAGAGTGCTGGGAGCCAGGGAGGTAATAAGTCAGAAATGCAATGGAGAAAGGTTATTAAAAGCGAAGCTTGTAAAAATCTGCAGCAAGGCTGAAAGCTGGGAGCATTTCTTCATTAGAGGCGGACTAAAGGCAGTAGCCTGTTTCATCTCTGCTGCTGACTGGCTGGGTTACTGGACACTGCACTTAAAATCCCACTGCTACACACTTTGTTCAATCATAAAGTAGATTTTACACACTTAAAAATATTCTAGGATTGCTATAAAGCTGTATACCTGAAAGCATTATAAGAAAAGAAACTAGCAGCACTGCACAGATGCGAGGTTATATTATTCTAAATTTTTGAAAGTGGCTGAAATTACTCTTACATAGCTGAGCTTTCTTGTTGGCTGAATATCAAGCAATGGTCTCCTTTATAGCCAAAATCTCTCATGGATATAACAGGCATAAAAGTATTGTCTGCTATGGTATAATCAAAACAGAAAGACCCTTTTTATTAGCTTTGTATTAGTCAAGATCTAGCAGGCTATGCTGCAATAATGAGTAAATCCTGAAACCCTGTGGCTTCACAACAATAAAAAGGTAGGCACTCATATCTTTGTGAGACAATGGCCAGCATATCTGGACTAGTTCTCCTGTGTTTCCATAGAAGCAGAGGCTTCTGACTCCCGGGCTGTTTCAATCCAGTAGCCACAATGTGACTTCTAGAATTCCTACAAAAACAGAGCAAAAGGATTCCTTGATGAAGTTTTTTTTTTTTATCACCAAAATCCAATCTTGTTATTGGAGTTATGTATACAAATATGGGTGATGGGTTACTTACAGAATCAGAAACAACTCAAAGACTGCCACATCAATAAAGCCCACCCCAGCACGCATAGCAGCTCAGTAAATCAGGAAACCTGGAGCTTACTGCACAGTTTGCAGGCAGCTCCTCAGGTTGGAGAGAGTCCTGTCCAGGTAGCTCAGTTGGGCTGAGCCTCTTCCAGGCGGCCCAGCTTGTCTGACAGAGTCTCTCAGCAGTCCTTAAGGTTTATATCTGCTTGGGGAAGGAGGGTCCTAATGGACTTGATGAGTTTCAGGGACTTCCTAAAGCTATTGAGTTGTTTACCTCCTGAGTTTAATGGGCTTCCCTACAGGGTATAGAATTCCATCTCCTCTCAGAACATCATCCTGTTCCTTCCCTCCCTTCAGCACAGCCCTGTTGTTTCCAGAGCTTCCTTCCCAGTTGGAATGTTTTACCCTGGAGGAAACTGCTATGCAGCAGATCATGCTGCTCATATTCAGGGTAGGCCTTCCCCTCTGATAATCTTCTCTGACATGCCCTCAAATCCATATGCTAAAACGTCACCGTGCTAACAAGCGACCATCACAGGGCCCAAGGAGAGCTAGGGCTGTGGCTCAGTTGTAGGGTGCTTGCATGGTGTGAACCAGGCCCTGGATTCTATCTCTAATACTAAGAAGGCAGAAGGAAAAAAATACCTAAAGACTCCTAGAATACTTATATGCAATAGACTATAAAAATTATGTTCAAATAATTAAAGGTACACAAAGAAGTTTAAAACCCAATACAGGAAAATAATTATAAATAATAAGTATACTGTATGTTTTATTTATTCATAGAAACTCTATGAGCTAAAAGACAATAGGTATTGTGCATTCCTTTTGATAGAAACATAGTCATAATCAGGAGAATTTGATCTCTGTGTGGTAAGATAAGCCGTGTAACCTTTTCTAACATTGAACAGTCATTATCATCATCACAATCTTAAATAATAACTTTAATAGATATTACAAGACCTATGAGCTAGCAAGTATCAGAGTACTCTTAAGAGAAAAGTATAAGCAATTACCAGTGTTGAACATGAGCCTAACCTTAGGAAACTGGAACTGTAGAGGACAAAGTCTTCCAGTTACAACCAGAACTTCTGTTTTCTCTACAGTGTTTTGCGGAATCTACTTTTTAAAATCAAATTTGTACCATGGAGTTATTTAATGAAGAGTTAGTCCCACCAAGTGGTTTCCAATCTTATTTCATTGTCTAGAACCCAGTTTAAAGGCTCCAGTTCAACCAAGACAGTCTGTGACTATAGAGAAGTGCATACATATTTTGGTGGATGCTTTGTCTGCCTTACCATTCTTATACTCAACCCGTGGCCAATGAACATACAGGGAAGCCTTGTAGCTATAGAAGAAACTATCTTACTTTGATATTACCATTCTGGCCTGTGAGCCTGCAGACAGGATTATAAATTTGTGTATCTGGAGTGCAAAATGAGATAGCCAAAGGACTTACCAGCCAGCTATAGATGTGTTAAGCAGCTCCATTGTCATTTTAATACTGGAAACTTGTGTGTCTGCTTCCGGGCTTATTCAAGGTAACACTTAAGTAATTTAACCATATTTCCAGGCTAATTGCTTCCATGCCTTCTTAGCCGCTATGATATAATTGGGATAGTATTACCTCTTAGCCTTCTAATGCTAAGGCTAATAGCTTTGGTCGGGCATTTTACTATTGATTAGAATACTTTATTAAAAGTCTAAAATCATTGAGTGAAAAGAAAAACTTGTTAAATGCAGTCATATATATCTTATAGCCTAGCATCTGGCATTTTCTTTGTCTGAAGTCACCATAAATTGCTGCCATTCTTACTACCTACAACTCATCTCAATGTTAAAGTGATCCAGTGGTAACTTTTAGAGATACAGAGATTTCAGCAGCAAGATCACTGAGATTCTAGTGCTATACTTTATGGCTTTATGGCTTTGCATATGAACAGAATGGGCATCTATAGAAAGAAATCAGTACCTCAAAATAGCAGTCGGCATTTAAGTTCACTTTAAATACCTTTGCCAGCTGGACAGCCAACTGTTTTCATCGGTGTGTGGAACTTTCCAGCAGTAAAATGCTGGTGTGTAAAGGTTATTCATTCATTTTATCTCCAACAATACAGTCTGTTCTTCTTAGACTGAGTCCATTCTCTCGATCTGTGAGCTTGATGATTTGAATTCACCAATCCTAAACTCCATCTGCTTGTTGCCTGTCAACAGTTGAACAGATTTCAATAAACTTAGAAGCTGTAAATAAATTGTTGAATAAACCCAAATGACAAGTAGGACTTAAACACTGAAGTTGGTCAAGCATTATATTTATTTAAGATTTATAGAAGTGGGAGCCGAAGAGATTGCTCAGTGGGTAAGTGCTTTTGCTGTGTAAGTATGAGGATTGAGCATGCCTGTATAAAAGCCAGGCATGGCATGAATGTGTGTAACTTCAGCACTGGGGGACAGAGGTAGGCAGAGCTCAGGGTTCACTGGCCAAACAACAGCTAGAAACAGCAAGCTTTAGATGAAGTGAGCTCCCTAACCCCAAGAAAGGGAATGAGGAAAGTGACATCCCCTTTGGCTTCCATATGAACATGGATATGTACACATAGGTATACACTACACATACACAAATATACACACATTATGAATACAACACACACATATACACACACAAACTGTAACGTGTCTTACATAAGTGGATTTGTTTGTGTCTCCTCATTCCTGGGCCAGATAAGAAATTCCTGTTTTCTCACACTCATCTGTATTTGTCAGATGAAATATTAAACAGTTTTCTTCTGTTTCTTAAGACCTTGAAATTAAACATACACACACACACACACACACACACACACATATATATATATATATATATATATATATATATATATATATATCCTGTTTGTATTTCCATCAATTTACCACAGAAGAAAAAAAGCTCACAAAACCAAAAGTGGTGATACAATATAACCCTTCAGTGTATTGTTTTTAAGAATCTGAGTAGAAAGGCCCCATCCTATTTCAGAGATACTTGTACATCCCTGTTTATTGCTGCTCTTTTCACAATAGATAAGAGATGGAAGCAATCTAAGTGTTCCTCGACTGACAAGTGGACAATTGAAAATGTGGTATATTTACACAATGGAGTTCTCAGCAATAAATAAAGACAAAATCATGAAATTTGCAAGTAAATGAATGGAACTAGAAACTGTTATACTAAGTGAAGTAACATAGACTCAGAAAAACAAGCAATGTATATTCTCCCTCATATGTGGATCTCAGCACCAAATCCTTATACTTGAACATGCATCCTGATGTAACTAACTGCAGGAACCAGGATAATGGAAAGGAACCAGGGAGGTAAAGGGAAAGAAGGGACCTGAGAGAGAACAGTAGGAGACAGGGGTTACTACGAAAGGAGAAATGGATAAGTGGGGATATTTAAATTGGAGGGGAAGGGACGGTTATAAAAGGGTTGGGGATAAAGGGAAAGAAGGAGCTCAAGGTGGGTAGGACCATAGGATATAGGCGGTATCAAGGGGGAATTGGGATAGGCTTAGAGGAGAGGTTAGATAGGGGGAGAGAGAAGAGATAAATAATGCCAAGTTAGTATGAAAAAAAGAGGGAATACAGCTGGAGAGATAGACTAGCGGTTAAGAGCACCGACTGCTCTTGCAGAGGACCCAGGTTTGATCCCCAGCACCCACATGGTGGCTGAGAACTGTCTGTAACTCCAATTCCAGGAGAACTCCAGTTCCAGGGGAATCCGAGACCCTCTTCTGACCTCCACGGCATTGCACGACACGGGTGAACAAACCTACATGCAGGCAGTACATTCGTACACATACAAAAATTAAAAAAAATTAAAAAAGAGGGAATATTAAACCAATAACCTAATAACAAATTATACATATACTGTTCCTACATGAGTCCATGTGCATAGCTGAAGGGTTTACAACAAGACAGTGCCAGACAGGAGACACCTTCATTTGATTTGTTGGTCAGGATAGTTCAAGAGACTCCCCAAATTACACAAGCTGTAGCCACAGCTCTTGATTGACTCCCAGAACTTGAAGGTAAGACCCTATTGTTGAAAATGGAATATAATTTGGACATTGTATTTGGAGCAATGGAGCTGGAACTGACCTGTCAACTCCCCTGAAAGTTAGTCCTCACAGCTAGAGACCACTATGCATGTTGCTAAGGGAGAAGAGTAATCAATGGTCCAGCACCATCTTTGAGACCAAATGACCACATCAGTGACTGGCACAGCCTATGACATTGGTACAGTAGTGACACTTTTATCTTCAGGGCAATCAACAGCTACCTACTTGGACTTAAATCCCACTTGACGGGAGGAAACTCATGTGTAGTTCTGTAAACAGCCAAGTACACATGGATAGAGATGTCGCAGATCTTAGAGAAAACTACAAGATTGTCATATTCCTAGACTAATGTAATATCTTACTGTGTGCAAAATATGTATCTTTATACTTACAGACAAGTGTGCCAGTCACCACTTATCAAAGAAGCTTCTTTTTTACCAGACAGAGATGATTACAGAATACCACAAGTGGTCACACATAGACATTGTCTCTGAATTGCCTAAGCCTAAGAGGCACATCTACAATGCAACCTCCACACCTAAGGCTCACATAACATAGAACAAGGGGTACAGAGGACACTAATAACATCAATCCTGATAAATGAAGCTCCCACATGCAAGAGAGGGACAGGAACACAAAAAAGTCACAAATGGCCAAAGTGTAGAGATGAAGAGTCTGCAGAATGCTGGTCCTTGGACAGGATTCCTGTATTAACCTTCACCCACCCAGGGCTCAGGGACCATTGTGGAAGAGGAGTGGAAACATGGTAAGAGCTGGGGAGGAGGTGCATAGAGCCCTACAGGCTCCTGAGACCTTGCTCATATGAACCTACAGCAATGGTGTCAATATGTACAAGACCCAGGCAACCAGACAAAAACCCAGCATAGAACTGGGGAAATGGGCTGCAGACCCCAATCTTAGTTGAAGAAATATTGGCAATTGCTTACTACTGGGTAAAGATGAGCTGATATTCCTAAAGCAAGAGACTCTGGATAGGCTGACTAGACCTCAGTAGATGAGTTGGTACTGAGGAACATCCTAAGACACTAACTTGACACAATAGACCTTAACACAAATGACAGAATGTATGAATTTCAGTGTGTGTGTGTGTGTGGGGGGGGCTATGGGACTATGGTGGGGGGAGGTGATTAATCTTGATTGAGATATTCTGTATGAAATACACAAAAATCTTAAAAAAGAATTTGAATAGATTCCAGCAGTTGGCTATGCTAATATACAATAAAATGCATTATGTGATAAAATCTTTAAAAATTTTATTTATTTATTATTTTTTGTGTATGAGTGTACTGTCTGCATGTAGGTTGGTGCACCCATGTTGTACAATGCTGTGGAGGTCAGAAGAGGGTGTCGGATTCCCCTGGAACTGGAGTGAAGACGGTTTTTAGCCACCGTGTGGGTGCTAGGAATCGAACCTGGGTCCTTTGCAAGAGCAGTCAGTGCTCTTAACCTCTGAGCCATCTCTTCAGCCCTGATAAAATCTTATATATGATGAGATATCCCCCCAAAGAGCCACCTTGTTCTTCTACCATTTCCTTCAAGTATATTATAGGTCCAGTATCATTGAACATTTTTATATGTTATTTCATTCATGGTTGCAAAGTGCTTATGAAGTACACTAGTCCTCATTTCACAAAAACAAGAGCCCTGCCCAAGTCATGAATGATGAGAAGAGGGCAGGGGCTGAAATCCAAGTGTTCCTTTTCTTACCTCATTTGAATTTCCTTCACTTGCTTTTTATTGAGGGCTTTGATTGGTGACAGCGAAAGAGGGTGCATCTTTCTTCAGGTTCTTTGTTATTTTTTTTATAGCATTAGGGATAGGGAATTAGTTTTATTTTTCTAATGTGGATAGAGAGAGTTCCCAGCACCATTCCTTAAAGAAGCATTAGCATTCTCTCTACCTCCTCTTTGTTCTTTGCTGTTTTTTTAAAATTTACTGATTAAACTTGTTTCCTGACAATTTCACACGTGAGTATACTACATTCTGGTATTCTCGATCCCCACACTCTTATTTCCTTCCCTCCCCGACCTGTTATCTCCTGCATCAGTTACTTTTCTGTTGTAATGACAAAATACCAGGACCAAAAGTGACTACTGCAGAGTTTATTTGGGCTTATGTTTCCGAGGGATAATCCAGAATGGTAAGAGAGACATGGCAGTGAGCACCAGTCATGGCAGAGGAGCAGCAGACTGAGGTCACATCTTCAAGTGCAGACAGAAAGTAACACAAAACAGAAAGAGTAAACTGGAAGTGGGGTGAGACGATGAACCTCCAACACACCCAGTGATTTACTTCTTCAAGCAAGGCTGCACCTTCCCGTAGCATTTGCAAACAGTGCCTCCATCTGGGGACCATGTGGTTCTGGGTTTGAAGCCTGGTAGACTCGTCATTTGGTCCACATCCGAAGGCAATAGTGTTCCCACTGGAGAATCCATCAGTTTGCAATAGTTCAGCATAGAGGACTGGGACCCCTGAGACTGTTCCCAATCTTTGATTAATCGTTTAAAGTTCAAGTCTTGTGCAGGTGCACTTACAGGCAACCAAGACTGCTGTGATATGTTTATAATGGCTATGTCATGTCCTGGAGGTAGTATTTCTGGTTCTTGCATTCTTTTCCACTCTTCTGCAGTGTTCCCTGAACCTTGAGTTGAGTGGGTGATATAAATGTTCTATTTAGGGGTGGACACTGAATTGCCATTTATTCTAAGTACCTTGAACAGCCATGAGTCTATGTATGCAGAGCTGTTCACTTCAAAGTGTAGTTTCTCTGATTAAGAATGAGAGACACACTCAACTATGGGTATAATCATCACTACTTTAGACTGCAGTTTGGTGCCATTTTAATTTAACTAAACCATAGCAGTAAGGTCCAAGACAAATTTATGTAGTGCCAGGTATGTGTTCTCCCTGGTGGATCAGGCCTCAAATTTAAGCCAAGATTATCCCTATAATAATCGTGGCACTATTGTATAAACATGTGCGTCTCGTGTCATAGATTGGCATCATAGGTAAAACCATTGACACCTTTTCTTGCACAGTAGCCTTTATAACACCTTCTAGCCTCATGAAAGCTAGCCAACTAGGAGAAAGCATCCTACTCAGCTAAAGAAAGCCTGGGTTGATTGGAGAGAAGATGTTCTACTTTTGTTTCATAGATACCTTTAACATTTCCAGATCAGGTTGTCTTCTTAAAGGAACAGCACGATAGACTTGCTGTTCTTTATGGTTCAGAGGATGATTTATGGTAACCATACTTTTAGTTTTGAATGAGTGAATTAAGCATATAGTAAGTCAACAAAAAAATAAATTGCAAGTGATAGATAGATGATTGATTGATAGATGATAGATAGCAGAACTCCTAAAATGTCAAGTGCTTAAAACATCCAGGGAGTCAGCTGGAGTCCCTGATTAAGCTTTCTGTCTATGAATGAGCTTCCCATGCCTGAATTTCAGTTCACCACTCTCACTGGAGGCATTCTTTAAAAACATCATGGAATAAACAATGGTAGCATCTGTTGGAAATGGCTTGCCATCTACTTGTGTTCAAGGACACAATGTTTATACTTTTGGTTTTGTTTTTCTGTTTTTTTTTTTTTTTTTTTTTTTTTTTTTTTTTTTTTTTTTTTTTTTTTTTTTTTTTTTTNAGGGAAGCTAGTCCATCCTTAGACAAAGGGCCTTGGAGAACACTTTGAGATCACGCTTGGGTCTGAGATTGGGGGTAGGCATCCCCACTTCCAGGGCCAGCTTCATAGCAAGTTCCATAAGCATATGACAGTTTCCCAATATAATGTATATTACACCTGATAACTTCCTTTTCTATTCATATAAATTAGAGCTGGAGGTAGGCATCCAGACTCGCATGAAAGTTCTTCTCTCTGTGTTTTTACCATGAAATAAGTACTTAAAATAAAGTTCAGGACTTGTTTCCTTCTTTGATTCATCTTACCAAATAGCTTGTCCTTTTCAACGATTGTCTTTTTAGAACATAAATAATTTTATTGAACTGTAATTTGTATGTAGTAAAATGAACTCATTTTAAACACACAATTAGATGAATTTGAATAAATATATCTTCTCATTAATCACAATCACAATGAGAATGTAGATTTCTATCATTCCAGAAAGCTCCTTTCCTGTCTGTAGTCAAACCCTGTTGCTACCACATACTTGGTTCACACAACCATTGATCTGACTTCTGAGACTGAGGAAGTTCATATAGCAGTCTATAAACTCTTTGTGATGTTGTTAGATCTTGAGATAGTTCTAGTATTGTTCTTTCTTCCTTTTTAAAATTTATTTTTATTTTATTTTATTTTTTTATTTATTTCTGTATGTGTATGAATGTACTGTCTGCATGCAGGTTTGTGCACCCGTGTCTTGCAATGCCGCGGAGGTCAGAAGAGGGTGTCGGACTCCCCTGGAACTGGAGTTCTCCTGGAATTGGAGTTTCGGATGGTTCTCGGCCGCCATGTGGGTGCTGGGGATCGAACCCGGGTCTTCTGCAAGAGCGGTCAGCACTCTTAACCGCTAGGCCATCTCTCCAGTGTGTGTGAATGTTATGCATGGATGCATGTAAGTGTACCTGTGTTGTGCAGTACCCACTAGGAACAGAAGAGGGCATTGTATCCCTGGAACTGGAGTTACAGAGGGCATCATTTGGGTGCTAGGATTAAAAAGCCGTCTTCAGCAAGAACAGCCAGTGCCTTTAATCACCGAGCCATCTCTCCAGCCCCCATTGTCTTCATTTTTAAGGTAGTTTATTTTATTGACTTTTAGGACTTCTTACATTGATTAGCAGAGTCCACGGCGTTCACTGCTCATATCTCCCTCCAGCTCTTCCCAAGTCCACGTTCTCTCTCAGCACAATTTTTCTGTGCAAGTTGCTTTTATCATTGTTGGAACCAAATGTCTGACAGAAACAACTTGAGGAAGAAAGGATTAAATTTGGCTCATAGTTTCAAGACTGTTTCAGCTTTATATGCCACTAGGTTTGGTTATTAAAAGATGCTTTTTAAGGGAATAATAACTGGAGCCAGAACTTCTGCTCGAAACAGTCAACTTCTATATCGAGAATTTTGAGAAAGACTGAGAAAAAGATGAAAAACATGTTTGCAGAATGCATGAACTCTGGTGGGGTGAGAGGGTAAGGAGGGGGACATGGGTCTAGATTTGATTTGTAACATAATCTTATAATATATATATATATATATATATATAAAACAATAAAAAATAAAATAAAATAAAATAAAAGAAATGTGAAGAATGTGAAAAAAAATAAATGGAGCCAAATATGCATGACCATTTCCTGGGAGCACTGATTTAGTTTATTCTTTTTTTAAGTAGTCATATTATCATTATTTTTTCTCTTAATTCTTTTTTAATATACTTTTATTGATGTTTTGTGTATTTCAGACATCATTTTTCAGTTCCAATTTAGACATATTCCCCTTTCCCTTCCTCCCAACTCCACCCCAGTTCCTGCATTTGTCATACATGTCCTGCATTTTTCAGTCTTTTTAAAAAGTTTTTCTCTGAAGAGGTTTATTGTTTTGGGCAGAATTTAACTATATCAGTCCGTTCTTTGACCCAGTCCTTATATTGTTGTGGTTGCCTACCAATTGTATTTCTCCAAAGTATGCCTATATAAACGTCATATATGTACCAAAATTATGTCCTCCAGCAACAAACTGTATGTTAACTCCAATATATGTTTAGGAGTTCAAATTTTTTTCTTTTAATTTTATATTACTCTAAAATATGAATATATACCTTCCGCCCATATACATTAATTACCATGTCTGAAAGTAAATGGTAAGTTAATTCTAGGGCTCATTATGAAATTCACATTATCACATCATAGTTGCTTTCAGCTAGAAAGAAATATAACAATAATGTTTCTCAGCTTGCCTTTCATTTGGGGGTTTTGGTACTAGTATCCACAAATTAGGGAAACCATTCCCCATTTGGGGGGGTGTTACTTCACTTAGCATAATGGTTTCAAGTTCCATCCATTTACCTGCAAAGTTCATGATGTTGTCTTTCTTTACCACTGCATAGAACTCCATTGTGTAGATATCCCACATTTTTGTTATCCACTTGCCAGTCTAGGGGTATTTGGGTTGGTTCCAACTCTTTGCTACTGTGAAAAAGAGCTGCAATAAACATAGATGTGCATGTATCTTTGCAGTAGGATGAGACTTGTGGGTATATACTGAGGAGTGATATGACTGGGTCAGGTGGTAGGCTCATTTTGAGTCTTTTAAGGGTTCTCCACACTGCTTTCAATAGTGGTTGAGGAGATTACATTCCCACAAGCAGTGGATGAGTGTTCCCCTTTCTCCACAACCTCTCCAGAATTTGTTCTTTCGTTTTCTTTTTTTTTTCACATAAATTTATTTTGATTTTTTTAAACAAATCTAGACCTGTGTCCTCCCCCATTCCCCCACCCCGCCAGAGCTCATGCATTCTGTCAAACATGCTTTTCATCTCTTTCTCAGTCTTTCTCAATATTCTCCATGAGGAAGTTGACTGTTTTGAGCAGAAGTTCACTGTTTCAGTCAGTTCTTTGATGCAGTCCTTTCTGTTGTTGTTGTTGTTTCCAATATGCATCACTCCCAACTGCTTTGGACAAAAGCTCA